>JACBWW010000029.1:6458677-6504698 GCA_020086605.1 Lanius collurio | reverse complement strand
AAGTGCTAGCGCCTCATCTACATTGGCAGCGCGGGTCGGGGCCACCGGGCCTCGCACCGCCCCGGCCGGGCTGCGCCGGGGACCGGGCCCGGCGGCTCCTCCCGTCCCTCGGGAACGGCGGCTCTCCCCGCCCGTCCCCACGGCGGAACGGCCCGGTGCCCTCGGGAGGAGCAGGCCGGGTGGAGCGGGAGTCCGGCGGGGAACCACCCGCCCCGAGCCGTCCCGCGGCTCCGCCAGGCCGAGGGGGTCTCGCCGCACCGGGGTTTGGAGGAGGCGGCGAGGCCGCGCGGTGCCCGGGGGTGCCCTCGCCCCGCCGCTGCCGGGCACCGCCGAGGAGCGGTGGAGGCCAAGCTGCAGCACGGCGCCAGGCGCGGGGCCTGGGGCGTCCCCGCTCCCGAGGAGTGCGAGTGGTGGTAACTGAAATCGTGCAGGAGCGGAGCAGCCAGGGTAGCGCGGCCAGAGAGCCGGTCTGGAGGTGCACACCTTGCGCATGGCACGGCTTGCCCAGCCTGGCGGGCGTTCCTGTGGAGCACCTCACCACCCCCTCTGGAAGAGGTCCTGGCATTTCCTCCGCCGCTGGTGAGCTCCTGGGCCTCTCTTGCATAGCTGTGTATAATCTCCCCAAGTCCTTTGGGTTTGTCTTCACCACCACACAGGCAGGCTGTCCCCCGCAGATGAGGGCACCCCCTGATTCCCGGCGGCAGGAGAAGCCACACCATCTTGGGCGACCTTTGGCATCACCTGGAAGGCTTTTCTTCCCATCGAGGCTGGTGCTCCCTCCCAGCACTGCGGTCACATCCCGATTCTCCTGTCTCGTGATCCCAGGCAGCTGCTGCCACAGCACACCATGGGGATGGTTGTCTTCCCACTAACGGTGGTGCTCACAGGATTGGGAAACCAGCACCTTGCAGTGCCCCTTTGTCACCGGCAGCCTTGGAACAGCAGCTCTTCCTGCAGCAAAGCGGCATCTTTGTTACTCACATCTCGAGAGTGGTTTTTACTGCGGCTGGGCTGGTGAAGATGGGGAGGTGAGCGGCCTTATGCCTGCTCCCCTCGGCTGCACATGGGCACTAGGGCTGAGGAAGCTGTCCTTTTCCAAATAAAACAATAAGGACAAATGCAATAGGAAGTAAGTTCCTCTCTTCTGAGTGAACTTGCTGTGGGTGGAGAAGAAGGAAATTAAACAATAGAAAAAACGTGCGGGGCTTGATTTGGCAGGAAAATAAACCCCATTGCTGTTGGTCTCTGGCAGAATGGCTGGGCATCTTCCCTTTGCCCGTGTCAGTGCACATTTTGGGTAAGGACAGTGAAGGCAAAACTCGTGTTTCCCAGTGCCCCTCCATGGCTGGGGCATCCATGTGTGGATATGGGGAAGCCAGAACCTCCCCATGCCACCCATCAGGGTCACCTTGCCCAGACACAGTACATGCCATGACGCCCCACCAGCTGCAGCCCCCAAATTTGTCCCTTCCAACTGGGAGCTGCAGGCAGGGGACACAGATGATGATGGGGAAGCTCACACGCACAAAGCCTTTCCCGCTTCCTGTGCCTTTGGGAAGCTGGTGGATCTGATATGATTTTATTTGGATGGGGATGGAAAATCCATCTCAGGCAAACAGACTTTCCCTTACAGGTTGTTTTGCATTTCCCCCCCTTCCTGTGTGGCTCTTGTCAGTACTGTAGAACAGGACATACTTAATACACTGTTGGTGGTAATTTAAACTGAAGGAAAAAGACATCTCGTAAGTCAAAACCCAGGCTGGAATGAAGAGGGAATGATTAATATTTTCTTCAGTACAGTGTCATGGTGAAGTATGGCACAGCCAAGTGTGCCCCTGCTGCAGTGTCACCGTCAGCACCTGCCTGTCTCCTTCCACAGGCTTTTATAAGCAAGTTTGATTTTGGGATCTCTCTGTGCTGGGCTGAGGATGGAGGGCTGTGGTCCTACCAAGTATCTGATCTTGGCCAGCTTCTGACTGCCTGCTGGAGATGGAGCTGCTCTCTTGGCTTGGTGGGGCAGGGTCATGGAGGGTTTTGCTTAAAAGGGGTTTTTTTGTGTAATTCTGCCTTCAAGATGTACCTTAATGAGTTGTATTTTTATTTTTGGATGTTGAGGTAGAGCCTGCCAGAATAAGGTTAGGACTTAAGAGAAGCAAGATATTAAGTTGCTCTGTCTTGTGTTTGTTTCATGGCCTCAGAGGACAGGGGCTTCCAGTCTGTCTCATTGATGTTTCCAACCATTCCAGCTTCAGGACCTCATGACAGCTCTTGACTTCCTTGTGTGTTTCTGGTGGCATTGCTTTGTGCCATTGTCAAGTGTATGTTGGTGGTATCGGAGCTTGACATGGAAGGTGGAGGGAAAGTGTGATGCTGCTTTCTTGGAGACCATCCTACAAACCTCAGGGGCTGAGACCACTCTCCAGGTTCCAGTGGGAGATGGTGCCTCCCGTGCCCACTCTGTGCCTGTCCCCAGGTGTGGAGGAGCAGGGCAGCCCTTGTGCCGGACCCCTGAAGGGCTGGATGAGTCACACCCTGCGGACACGGAGAGATGGCGGCCTGTAGCTTATGATTCATATTGTTTTTCTGCAAAAGCCACTGGCTGTAATGGCAGAGCTTGCAGAAGACAGATCAATATCGAGCTGCAAATCCTACGTGTGACTGTGGCTGGTGGCCAGGGGGCTGGGAGTACCTCGGTTCCCACGTCCTCCCCAAAACTAGCAGGACCTTGCTGCAGCTTTTTGCTCCAGGAAGGAGACAGAATCCTCTGCACTACCTTCAGGTGGTACAAGCCTTCCAAAAGGGGTTTATGAAAGTCAAGAGATCTGTTAGTGGGAGATATCCCAAGAGGAACTGCCCTGGTATTTATGGTGTGCATGCCCCGAGTTCAGCTCTGATGCTGATCTGGTCAAAGCTGTGGAAATGGAGATTGTCTTGGAGAGATCAAGACTCTCTTCTAGGATTTCTGCCCTGTTGTCCTGCTTCTGCCAGGGAACCCAGAATATCTTGGAATTTACGTTCCCTGATGTAAAGCAGGGAAGAAGTGTTTCCACTCTCTGAGCTTGGACATGTTGAGGGTTGGATGTACAGTGAGGGGTGTCCAGCTCAGCTCCCTGGGGAGATGTGTGTCCCACCCTGTAGCTCTGGGTATGGTTAGGAAGGATGACAGCCCCCATATTGTCCCTGCTCCACGAGGTAGCCTGATGCTCTCCTGGCTCTGCTTCTCATGCCTTGGCAGAACCCAGATACCTTCTAGCTACTTGTCAGCACCCCACTGAGTATTCTCCTCCCTTCCCAACACCAACTGCATCTTCACAGCCTTGTACAACCCTGCAGCCCCAGGGCTTGGAGCTCTTCAAGAAAGGGGATGCATTAAAAAGTGTTACAGTCCTGAAGGACGGCTGCAAGTGCTGTCAATGCCTGGACACATGGCTCGGGCCATTTTCAGTCTCCTTCATCAGCCTTGATCCGTCCCTTGCTGTGCTGGTACACTGCTGGTCTTGTGGATTTACGTTGGAGAGTGGGATTGAGGCCAGGAGGGAAGGAGTTAGTGCAGGTGGAGCATGGCAGGTTGGCTCCTCAAGCATTTGCTTGCCTTGGAGCCCCTGCAGAGGAGAAGGAGAGGACAGGGCTGATGCTGGAGCAGATAAACCAAAGCAACAGACTTCCTGTGGACATGCCATTTGCTTCTTGCACCCTCAGACCTGGATCTGAAAATAGGAGAGGCAAGAGGCAGCAGCTGTGTTTGTTGGGGGCAAGTGTGGGCTTTGCCAGTGCTGTTCTAGGGGGTGAAAACAAAACAAATCTTGCAAGTGTCCCCTGTGTTCTGTGCCTGTTCCTGCTCCCTGTGTTTTCCCTGGGCTGCTGAGCCTTTGCAGCCTCTGGTACATTTTAAGGGTGACAAAGTTTGCATGCAGAGGTAATGTCTTTTATTAGCCTAACTAATACCTTTAGGAAAAAACAGATGTGCTCTTGGGCCCGAGGAATGCCTGCGTGGCCAAAATGTTTCACTTTTTCCAACTGTGTCCATTGGTCTAATAAAAGATCTGACCTCCAGCCTGGCCCAGTCATGACCTTGGAGCATGCTGGCCCTGGAAGTGTCCTGCCTGTGCGTCAGCGTGTGCTGCCCAGCCCTTCCCAAAGGATCTGCCACCCCAGGAGCCACGGCGGGATCACGCCCATGTCACTGCAGGGACTGCTCTGACTTCTAATTCAATACTGGCTGCCAGCACCTGGCCCTGCGGGTGCTTTGGGCTCCTGGCAGTGTCTGTCCTGGCAGACTGCAGGGAAGTGGAGGTCAGAGGCAGCTCAGCAAAGCACTGGGGCATCAGGAAGGATGGATGTGGTCTGACAGGAGCATCCCAGGGAGCCCCTGGGAGGAGGGGGCAGCTCCATCCTTGTAGGGATTTCTCTGGAATGTGGGCACTGGTGGGGGTTGGTTGCTCTCTGTGAGCTGGTTCGTGCTGTGGTTTTATGGATTCTGCTTTTCAAAAGTGCTGGTTTGGGGCTGGGTTAACACTCTAAGGGCAGCCTGTGCTCCCCAGAACAGCAGGCAGTTCTGTGGTAGGGTGGTTCTGCTCTCGTACCAACTTGGGAAGCTGTCAAGAAAAGGAAGCAGCTGGTCCATGCAGTGGGGCTCCCAGTGCTGCCATGGCTGAGCACAGGGAATCGCTGCTGCCTCGAGGCTCTCTGAGATCCAGTGTCACCCTCACACTCATGGCAGGACCAGCATCTCTGCAGGGAAAGTCTGGCCAAGACAAGTGTCAGAGGCAGCAAAAGGTGGCATCGAGTTGCTTTCAGTCTGTGTTTTTTTGGGTAGGAGTCCTCGTGCAACCTGCTTTTGAGAGGGCAGGCTGCCACTCCAGTGAAATATAAAAATGCATGTGAGGTTATTTTCCCCTCGTCCTTTTTCTTTTTTAAATACTCAGGATTCAGGCCCTGATTATCCAGAAAGGCTCTTGGGTGCTTGGAAAGCCACAGGAACCGACACGGCACATTTCGAAGAAGGAAAACCCAATTCACTGAGTGGATTTTTTCCCCCTGTGAACCCACTTAAAATTCATGGAGAGTTTTGTTGGTAAGAACCTGTTTCAATTAACAGACAAAAGAAACTCTCCTCATTAAGCACCTCTTTCAATTAAGGTTTGGGAGAATTCCCCAAGCTCTGCTCTGAGGCTGTTCCCAAGGATTCAAGGACAAAAAATACCCCTGAGGAGGAGTTACCTGTGAAGGGCTTCAGCTGTTTTGAGTGGGTTGCAGCAGCACAATCCAAACCATAACCTGGCTGTGGGGTGTTGGGGTGTTTTGTTGGGATGATGTTGGGGATCATTGGTGCTGAGGGATCAGCTGCCCAACCCAGTGTCCTTGGGGCATAGGAAAGCTAATGACTGCTGCTAATTGCTGGCCTAGTTTGTGGAGGAGACTGACTTCATGTGGGTGTTGGGAGATGGAGAGGTGCTCTTCCAGATCAAGATGCTGAGGACAAGGAGGGTGGGAGCCACGAGTGCCCCAGGATCAGAAATGGGGGGACCTCTGCAAAGGCTTCCTCTGTACAGCCTCACTGACAGGGCTGGGGCGCCTCGGGGCTGTGGCAAGGGGTGGGAGATGGGGATTAGTGGGCACAGGACCTTGGGATGTAGATTTAAGATGTGGGGTTTGCTAGAACTAGTGTTAGACATCCTCCAGTTGGGCTTCCAGCTGCTCTGACGTGAAAAGTTTTAGTTGTGGGCTTCTAGAAACCTCACTCAGTTTTTAGGGATTTGGATTTTTAAAAAAATGTATTCAGGTTTTTTCTCCCCTAAAAATTCAGCATATACATGCCACACACAGAACCTTGCTTTTCCATCCCTCTGCAGGCAGTGAGCTGTTCTCATTATTGTTTTTTTGAAGAAAACACGAGAAAAACATTACTTTTATCTTTCACAGTAAAACTGAAGTGCTAACAGGGCTTTCTGGGTGAAAAAATGCCTCTTGCAGAGCTGGACACTTTGACTAAAAATAATTTTTTTTAAGTGAAAATTCTAAACCACTTTCACTGGGTTCATTGCTCATATTGGATTCTTTTCCCTAGGAGCAGGAAGGGGGTGGGCAAGCAGAGCCAGAGGTTTATTTCCAGAGGGGGGGGAGAGGTGTCAAGGTGAAGCTGTGAAGCTTGGTTCAGCAATCCAGGTGAATGCTCCAACTGCTCATTTCTGGCCAGGCTCTATAAATCAGATCTTTAAAAAAAAGTGCTGAGAAGAAGGGAGGATTTTCCTGCTGAAGTCCTCCTGGGGTGGAAGTTCTCCAGACCTTATAAATCATGGAAGAGTTTTCCTGATACTCCCTTGTGTTTGGTCATATCCAGCCTGTGCATGAAGGGGAGAAGCTGAGCCAGGTGGGTTTGCAGTGAGAGCAGCATCAGGGGCTGCCTGTCACTGCCTGTTTCAAGGTCAGCTGCTAGGGCTGCCGTTGTCCATTTTTAACTTGGCACCTCTTGGGCACGGGTGGAAGGCTGGTGTCCTCAGGAAAGCAGCACTGGGAATCTCCCTCTCTCAGAGCAGAGTGTTTTTTTCAGTGGTAGGTTGTAAGTACTGTTTGCAAAGCACTTAAACAGCCTGTGTAATTTACCACATAAGACCCTCCTTATCTGGCATTACCAAACCTCTGGTGAGTGGGTGCTTGGGACAAGCTCCTTTCTGCTCCTCTGTGTCTTTCTCTATGTTTTTCCCCTCTCTATCTGCTCCACATCCCTCTCCCCTGCCCAGACACCCTGGCTTTGCAGCTTGGCAGGAGGCAAATGGATGTTCATACACATCATCCCTCTGTCCAAGTCTCTTTGGGCCCATCCTAAAGGCTCACCTAGACTTTCAGGACATGAGGATCACCAGGAAAAACTGGTTTTGCAGTGGTTGAAGTTTTCATGCTGGATTCCTCTTCCTGGGCTGCTATAGCTTCATCTCCTGTGGCACAGGGCTTGTGTCCCAGCTCCAGGAGCATCCTCGTGGGATCATCACACCACCACACACCACAGTAAAGGAGGTCATCTCCTGATTGTGCCTTCTCTTGGTCAGTGGGTGCAGCCCTGGCTGGGGAGGGAGGAGATGGGGACAGGGACAGACAGTGGTCCTGTGCACCCTGAGATAGCTCTTTTCCCTTGCCAGTGCTTCCAACTGCCTGCAGATATTTCCAGTCATAGCTGGGATCGCTGTCATTTAGAGCTGATAAAGGCAGCGGTGCAGAGGTGGGTGCTTAAAGGCCATTTTTTTTAATGCCAGTTACTTTTTCATTTTCAAAGCAGCCTCCCCTGTCTTGAGCTTGCAGTTGTGTCTTGAATAATGTGATGGCATTAATCTCCTCTCTAAGGACGTGCTTAGCTCAGTGGTTTTAGATCTGTAGCCCTCTAAATATTACCAGTGAGTGAAGGGGATTCCCTCCAGAGGGAACTTAAACCTATTAATAATAATTTGGCTGCATTTTGTGCATCTTTTACAGGTGGTGCTGATTCCTGGGGCTGCAGGGCACCAGATGGTGATCGCTGGGGATGCTGGTGAGGGTGGGTGAGGTGTGGGAGAGACAGAAGTTGGGGTTGGATAAGCACTATCTGCCTGCTAGGGGCCTGAGTCCTGGTCTGGCCAAATTTTGACCTTCCAGTAGCATTTTGCCTTCAAGTGGGAGATGCAGCAGATGTGTAGGTGGGGCTGATCCATCCACGTTCCCTGCAGTGGTCAGATAGGGGAAGTGTTGGAGCAAGCGGGAGTGATTGCAGATCGCTGAGCTGTGCAATGCAATTTAGCATCCTGCCTCTAAATCCTCCTCCATCCGTGCTTAACCCCCAGGGCTGGCTAACATGGAGAAGTGGAGCTGGCACGGTGGTGACAAGGTGATTACCCAGAAGTGGTGGTTCTCTCCCTGCAATGATGAGGAGTGAGGAGCAGGGGTGCCCACCCAAAGGGTGCCAGCAGGAGAGGAGCAGGGTGACCCATCTGGCTGTGATGTTTAGGATGTGGCTTCATCTCTATAGGTTGAATGTTGGAGGTTTGGGAGCATCTAGAATCAGGGGGCCGAGGTTCTTGAGCAAAATTGTGGAGTGTCTTCTGCATGAAGGTGGATGCCTGCTCCTTCCTTTCAGCCTTTTCCAAACCAGTGAGAGGGAAATGTGTGAGCAATTTCTTACTCTGTCACACCTGTGGTTTTGAGCTCACCTCCCATCTCTGGGCCATGGGCTTGGGACAGTTGATTTATCCAACTGCTGGGACTTGTGAACTGCCTGATCTTCACTTCTTGCACCTGCAGCCAGACCTATTCCACCCCCCAATAAATCAAACCCTGCTGTGGTTGTCTTCTGGGTTCACTGACCCTTCCCTCTCCTCCGGATCTGCTTGTACTTCCTTGCTTATATTTAATCCTCCCATTGCATCCTGACAAAATCTCACTGGTATTTAAAGGAAGAGTGCTGTAAGCCACTAAAGGAGATGGTTTCATTCCCTCTCATCCCATCTAGAGTTTCCCTGACGTTCTGGGGTGCAGTGGTTCCCCAGGGAGTATTTGTGGAAAATAACTCTGGGCAGGGGGAAACCACTGTCCCCATACTGCGCTGGGGGGGTGAGGTTTGAAAAGCTATTCAACCATTTTTCCCTTCCTCCTGCAGCTCTCTTCGATTTGAAGAAGCAAAGGTACTTTAGTAAAGCTGGTAGTAAAGGGCTTCCCTGTCCCCTGGTTGCGCTCCACGCCTGTCCTGGGGTCAGATCCAGCTCCGCAGGGTGCTCCAGGCTCCCAGCCATGCCGGGAAGCTGCTTGGATGCTGATTGTGTTTGTCAGGGCAGCCAGATTAAGAGCATGGTGGCTAAGCCTCCTCACTGAGCCTCCTCTCCAGTGGAGTCTGTGCCAGGGCATTGCTCAGAAACCCACGAGGAAAGAGCATTTTCCAGGACTTTCTCCTGGGGTCCGTGGTGTGTGGCTGTGGCTGAGTACCTGCCTGGCGATGGGAGCCTGCCAGCACCATTTCTGGGGGCCTGAAGTCTGTGTGTGAGACTCAGGCTGACATTTCCAGCTGGTGCCTTTTAAATAACCACTGTGGTTTTAGAAGGCACCTGAGCAGCGTCTAAAAATCAGGTTAAGAGGAAGTTTGACCCCAGCTGTCACCTTGCCAGATCTTGTGGTTTTTTAAATTTTACCGTCTTGTTTCCCTTTTTGTTTTAGAAAAGCTGCTGGTCTCAAGGACTTCTTTTGTGCTTTTGGTCATGAACCTGCTTCCTTCCCTGGCAATGAGCTGTCAGCTCTCCTACCACTGCTGGGGATGTGCAGGGGTTTGCTGGGCAGGATGCAGCCAGCACCCACTTGCACGGGGAAAGCCCTGGGCAGGAGCATCCCCACCCTGCAGCATTGCCCCAAAGCCCTTGGCATCCCCCCATGGAGGATTTGCACCGGCAGTGAACCGGCAGAGCAGGATTCCTGCCTGCTTCCTGCCACACTGGCAGGTGCCTGGGGCAGGATGCTGCCTGTCCCTGTCCCAGTTCACACCTGGCTGCTCCGGGAGTCCAGTACTGGCCCCCTGCCCTGGGCAGGCTTTGACGTGGCAGCCTGGGCAGACTCAGCCATTGTCTGGTTGGAAATGCTGTCTCCAAAGCCTAGTCATTAAGTACTGTAATTAAAAGCTCTTAGGAGAGAACAGACTAATGAAGCGCCCTTGGAAATGGCAGGTGATGTAGGTGCAGAGCCCTGTTCTGTGTTTCATGGAGGATGGTGCAAGGATGGACACACAGTCCTGCCCATCAGCTGCTGACTCTGATGCTTGGCATCAAACTCACTGCTGCCGTTTGCCCGCCCATCACTGTGGGAATGCAGCTGCCAGCACCCAGCACTCTTGGCACATGAAATAAACAGAGAGGGAGTGAGATGGCACAGCCAGGGTGCTGGATAATGCATTTCCAGCTCTCTGCGTCCCTAGGGATTTTAAGCAGGCTTGGGAGCCTCCCTCTGTGCAAGCACATCTTTAAAATCAACAGACCTGGAGAAGTGCCCTGTCCCAAAATCCCAGCAGGGCTATTGTCCCAGGGTTGCTGGAGTGGCTGAAGGAGTGAAGTGGAACAGGCAGGACACACCTCGAGGGACTAAGGAGAGAAGGTGCATCCTCTCTTGTTCATGCCTGGAGATCATCCATGTGCACAAAGATAAATTACAAATCAATAAACCCAGGTGTTCCACCATGCCCAGCACAGCCGGCAAGGAGAGGTTGCTGGTGTGTCATGGAGATGGTGAAGGAGGAGACAGTGATGCAGGCTGGAAGGAGTCTGGCTTCCAGCAGCACCTACAGAGGCCTGGCTGAAGCAGGGCCATGTTGCAGGGTTGGGAAGCACTGTCCTGGAGCGGGAGTTGCTGCTAGGAAGGGCAGGGATGACAGGATTACCCTGCCAAGCCCCAGTCTGTAATCCACAGTGCCACGTTTAATCCTGTTAGGAGCCTGGCTGGTGTCAGCAGGGAGGGTGCTCAGCCACGGTGCTGGCAGGACACAAGGAGCTCTCCCTGGGAGGAGCAGGGACTCCTGCCCTTGTCCCCAACACTGGCAGGAGTCTGGGGACAGTGCTGCAAGCCACTTTTTTTCCTTAAACACATTAGCTGCATCTGTCTGTCCCCCAGGTGGCTTCACCTCCTGTCAAGCAGTGCTCATTGTTTTCCTTTTCTTTTTTCAAAAGAGCCTTTCACAGGGAAGGGAAAAATATTCCCAAGGTCGCTTTAGCTCCACGTGGACACTCCCGTGTGCCCATCTCAGTGACCTTGGCTGGCGGCTCCTGGCTTGGCCTTGAGCTGCCTGGCTGGCGGGCTGCCCGTGTCCCTCCCATGTGCCTGCCTGCCAGCCAAGCTGGGCCACAGGGGGCTCAGACCTCCCCCATTCTCCTTGGCACAGCACACCTCCCACTGGGCACAGGGAGGAACAGGGCTGCTTCTCCAGCTGCTTGAGTTGCCAGAGATTCACAGAGGGCTGGGAGCTCCCCTCCATAGCACCTGGTGGTGCACCTGCAGTCCGGGTGCACCCGCAGCCAGGATCCCATGGCACGGCTGTGTGCTGCATTCCTGCTCCATCCCCTGCGCTGTTGGGAGCTCACGGCGTTATTGTGGCACACCCTGGCACGCCAGCGAGCTCATGAGGACTCTGCTGGGGCTGTCACGCTGGCAGAAATAACAATAGCAGCGTTGGCACCATCCTTGCCCTCTCATCCCACCTCTCTCTCTCTCAGGGCACTGTGTGGAGCCAGGGAACCAGGGATCCACCATGCCCACGTTCCCATCACGAGCTGTGCCGAGGCCACCCGCGGCCCCCTCTCCCTGCTGAGGCCATGGATCTGCTGCTGCTGTTGCTGCCATCACCACAGGAATTTCGGCTCAGCAAGGGGACTCTCGGTGCCTCTGCCATGGTGACATGAAGCAGACGGCGAGGGACGCCCGACTGCTGGAGGGGAGAGAGCCTGCACAGGCGGCCTGCTAGTATTTTAATTTATTAGTAGTATTCAATTTGATTTTACCTAATTTTTTATTGGTTGGTTGGTTGCTTCTTCCCCTCCCCGGGGCTCGTGAGGGGAGGGGGCAGGCAGGGGAGAGGGGCCCCACCTCACCCAGCGGATGCAAGGATGACTGTGCTGGCCAGGGCCCGGCGGAGTATCTGGCAGCTCTCTCCGCAGGTGGTGTTACTCCTGCTCTTTGCCTTCTGCCTGCTCAGTGTTTTCGTCTCTGCTTATTATTTATATGGGTGGAAAAGGGGCTTGGAGCCCTCTGGGGACGTGGCAGGGCCGGACTGCGACGAGCCCAAGGTCGCCCCTTCCCGCTTGCTGCCACTGAAGACCCTCAAGGTGGCCGACTCCTCCCGCACAGACCCCTTGGTGCTGGTCTTCGTGGAGAGCCTCTACTCCCAGCTGGGCCAGGAGATTGTGGCCATTTTGGAGTCGAGTCGCTTCAAATACAGGACAGAGATTGCCCCGGGGAAGGGGGACATGCCCACGCTGACCGACAAGGACCGAGGACGCTTTGCCCTCATCATCTACGAGAACATCCTCAAGTATGTCAACCTGGATGCCTGGAACCGGGAGCTGCTGGACAAGTACTGCGTGGAGTACGGTGTGGGCATCATCGGCTTCTTCAAGGTAAGGGGGTACAGGGGACAAACCAAGATCTCACTGCCAGGCCGGATGTGAGCCCTGGTGTCCTACTGCCCCACAGGGACTATGCCCTCCCCGTGCTTTCTGCAAGCAGCATGAGTTGGTGTGGGGCACAAGCTTCTAGCAGTGGGCACCATCTTAGCTCTTTCCCTTTGGAAGGGCTGTGTGGCCTTTGGAGGTTTTGAGGGAAAAAAACACACTTCTGGGATCAGTCCAGTTGTTTTTAGCACTTGTTTTCCAGCAGTGACCCTTGCTGGGGTTTGCCAAAAACATGAACAGGTATTTTATTCTGCAGCCCTTCTCCTGCCAAGGGCTCCCAACCATGGGACACTTTGCACATAGGACATGAGCAGGATTGAGTGTGTGAGGGGAATGAGGGCACCCCATGCTCCAGAGAGGAAGCAGGGGGAAACCTGAACCCAGATCTCCAGGGGTGGTGAGCTGCTGCCTCTGTTGCTCTGTTAGTGTTCCTTGTGAGCCCCTACCTTGTCCCCAGTGTCCCATCTCCTCTAGCTCCCATTTTCCCCATGCAGGCCAACGAGAACAGCCTTCTGAGTGCGCAGTTAAAGGGCTTCCCACTCTTCCTCCACTCCAACCTGGCGCTGAAGGACTGCAGCATCAACCCCAAGTCACCCCTGCTCTACATCACGCGCCCCAGTGAGGTGGAGAAGGGTGTGCTCCCCGGGGAGGACTGGACCGTCTTCCAGTCCAACCACTCCACCTACGAGCCCGTCCTCCTGGCCAAGACCAAGTCGGCCGAGTCCATCCCGCACATGAGCGTGGATGCTGCACTGCACACCACTGTGATGCAGGACCTGGGCCTCCACGATGGCATCCAGAGGGTGCTTTTCGGCAACAACCTCAACTTCTGGCTGCACAAGTTGGTCTTTGTGGACTCTGTCTCCTTCCTGACAGGCAAGAGGTTGTCCCTGCCCCTTGACCGCTACATCCTGGTGGACATCGATGACATCTTTGTGGGCAAGGAGGGCACACGCATGAAGGTGGAAGATGTCAAGGTGTGTCTGTGCTCTCCTGGCTGGGTGGGCAGGGCTCTAGCTAAGGGATACTCCAGAGATGAGCCTTCCTGCCCTCAGAGCCTCCCCTGTCCCTCTGGGAGCCACTCCACAAGGCTCTCAGGGACATTGGTGCTTGCCCTGGTGTGACACCTGTCCCTGAGGTCGTGTGCTGAGGACACCTTGCTTTCTCTCTCCTTCTCCCAGGCACTGTTTGACACACAGAATGAGCTGCGCACCCACATCCCAAACTTCACCTTCAACCTGGGATACTCAGGGAAATTCTTCCACACAGGTGAGGAGGGCAAGGGCACCGCTTCTCCTGTGGGTGCTGTACAGCTGGTGCTGGGGCACCAGTTGTTGCTCAAAGAGGATGCTTTTGGGACTCTAGGAGGGTCCTTAGGCATCCCACCCTATTCTTCCATCACCTGGCCACCAAGAGGGGCTGCCCCTCCCTCTGCCCCAGATGCTCACACAGCTCTCCATGCTCAGTGGTCACAGCAAGTGTAATGCCACAGGTACTGATGCTGAGGACGAAGGTGATGACCTGCTGCTGTCCTACGTGAAGGAGTTCTGGTGGTTCCCCCACATGTGGAGCCACATGCAGCCTCACCTCTTCCACAACCAGTCGGTTCTTGCAGAGCAGATGACCTTAAACAAGAAATTCGCTGTCGTGAGTAAGATGCTGCCAGTGGGGTGTCTTGTGGTGAGGGGAGGATGGTAGAAGAGGAGCAAAGAAGATTCCCAGGGAAAAGCCCCTGCTTGCTGGAGCAGAGGGACCTGGTGACGTTAAGTCGTGCCCCTCATGTTGCAGCTGAGTGGATAAATCCGTTTATGCTCTGGTACCTAGAGCTAAAGGATTTATCTGCAGCAGCTAACTTTTTCCTGTGGCAGTGAGCTGCCCCAGTGGCTGTTCAAGGAGAGACCCTGTCTGTGCCCTGCAGCTGTGCCCGCCTGGACTGGCACCGTGGGGATGCAGAGGGTGCAGTCCAGGGGGATGCTTGGCCTGGCACTGTGTGAATCTGTGCTGGGTGATGATGTGGGAGCCTGGAGTGGTGGCTGTGCCGGGAGGCTCCGGCTGATGGAAACTCCCTCTACAGGCTGAACTGGCAGGGACATGTTTGGTTGTAAAGGTGGGCTGTGGCCTTCAACTTGGTCAGGGGTTCTCTGTCCTTTCGGGCTGTCCTTTGTGTGGCACTGGCACCAGTTTGTGCTGTGATTGATTGACAGCTGTCTTGCATCCAAACTGCCAGACCTATTAATAATTGGATCCTTTAACTGAAGAGAGGGATCTTCAAACTAGCTTGAATTTATTATCTGGTAATTACAAGTGCTTAATTAGAGAGAGACCAGACCTTTCCTACTTAGGATGGGCAGTGTTCCAGCTCAGAATTTCCAGGTTGTTTTGTATCTGCTGATATAAACCAATCTGCAGTATAACTGTATCTCCTCATTCTTCACTGAACAGCTTGGCTGTGGCTGTTCTGTGGGTGACAGCAGAAGACAGACAGGGATGAGGATGGTCTGAGTGAAGCAGAGGAGTGTGTGTCCACCAGCATGGCTGTTCCTGTCTCCCTTTTGTGGAGACAGGCTTAGGAGAGGATGCAGAAGCACAGCCCTTCCCTGGTTGTTCTCCAGAGGCACAACTAGACAGTTTGTAGCTGGGAATGGAGAGGAATTGGTTTGTGATTTTGAGGTCTCCACAGTCACCCATTCCCACTGTCTTCTCTGCAGGAGCATGGCATCCCCACTGACATGGGGTACGCTGTGGCCCCCCACCACTCGGGCGTCTACCCTGTCCACGTGCAGCTGTACGAGGCTTGGAAGCAGGTTTGGTCCATCAGGGTGACGAGTACAGAGGAATATCCACACCTGAAACCCGCTCGCTACCGCCGTGGCTTCATCCACAATGGCATCATGGTGGGTGCCAGGCTCTGTCTCTGGTGCTTCTCTTCTCCTGCCTCCCCCACCAAACCAGAACCTCGACAGGTGGTTTCTGCACAGCTCGGGTTTGAGGGAGTTGTTCCCCCTTGCTCATCCTGCATAGGTGAAGCTTGTGTGAGGACAGTTTTTGGCTTTTCCATCTGTTCACATCCTTCTCTTCTGTGTGTGTTTTCAAGTTGAGGATGGTGAAGAGTAGTGTAACTGGTCCTGACCTCTGAAGGGTTGAGGTCCGGTTCCCTCTTTATGTTGGGAAGGGAAGGAGATCCAGCTCTGGAAGCCTGGAGACCGTATGGCCATTTCATTGCCCTGGCTCCTCTGCCTGTTCCATCCATATCTTTTTTCCCACCCCAGGTACTTCCCCGGCAAACCTGTGGCCTCTTCACGCACACTATTTTCTACAATGAATACCCTGGTGGCTCCAGTGAGCTGGACAAAATCATCAATGGGGGTGAACTGTTCCTGACTGTGCTCCTGAACCCCGTAAGTACTGCCTGGGGAGAGACAGACAGGTGTCTTGCACAGCAGTCCTGGCACTGCTGTGGGAGATGTCCCCAATGTCCTCAGCTGGGGTGGGATGAGATGCATGAGATGGCTGCTGGGTGAAGCTCCTCTAACCCCTGCTCTGTCCTCGGCTTCAGATCAGCATCTTCATGACCCATCTGTCCAATTATGGCAACGACCGCCTGGGCTTGTACACCTTCAAGCACCTGGTCCGCTTCCTCAACTCCTGGACCAACTTGAAGCTGCAGACATTGCCCCCAGTGCAGCTGGCACAGAAATACTTCCAGATCTTTTCTGAGGAGAAGGACCCGCTGTGGCAGGTACCCCTGTGCCTTTCATAGGGGGAATGATGGCCCTGTTTGTTGTGCTGGAAGAGGGTAGTGGGGTATAGCTGGCCCTGCTCTGAGCCTCAGGTAGCTTCCAACCTGGATTTCCCTCTGATTCTCTGGATAAGAGTGGTTTTTCTCCTCTCGCTGGTTCTGCAGGCAGTGCCAGAAAGGGATTTGCCCTGTAGACCTGGAGATAAGCCTGGTCTTAGTCCTGCCTGCCTGGCTGGGTGGCCTCCCCATGTGTCTGTTCAGGCTGGAGGGGCTGAGCCGTGGTGTGGGGTTCCATCCAGGCTGCTCTCTCTCTGATCCTCCACGCTATGTTTCAGGATCCCTGTGAAGACAAACGGCACAAGGACATTTGGTCCAAAGAAAAGACCTGTGACCGATTCCCAAAGCTTCTCATCATTGGGCCTCAAAAAACAGGTGCTTCCCTTCACCTTCAGTACTGTGAGCATGCTGGGAGGCTTGACAGGACTCCCACACTCCCAAAGAGCCTCTGTCAGCCCTCCTGCCCTGAAGCAGAGCTTGGAGGGAGGTTTGGCCTGTGTCAGCTTTCTCTTTCTGTCTGTCCAAAGGAACAACTGCCCTTTATCTCTTCCTGGGGATGCACCCGGACCTGAGCAGCAACTACCCCAGCTCAGAGACCTTCGAGGAGATACAGTTCTTCAATGGACACAACTATCACAAGGGCATCGACTGGTGGGTCTCTGCATTGTGGGGACTCTGCTGGGAGTGCCAATAACTTTGGGAAGGGGAGCAGTGGTGCTGTGGGATTTCCCTTCTGTGTCTGAGATGTCACCTGTGAGGGCGGTGCTGGGGACATCTTATGGTGCCTGTCTGCGAGCCTCACACTGTGCCTCCCACAGGTACATGGAATTCTTCCCTATCCCCTCCAACACCACCTCTGACTTCTACTTTGAGAAAAGTGCCAACTACTTTGACTCTGAAGTGGCTCCCCGGCGAGCTGCAGCCCTGCTGTCCAAGGCCAAAATCATCACCATCCTCATCAACCCTGCAGATCGAGCCTACTCCTGGTATCAGGTGAGCCTCTGCCTCTCCCCTGGATGGCACAGTCCTATGGGGTGGTGGGCTTGATTTGGGATGTGGAGTGACTGCGGATGCCACGCTAGTTGGCTGAACATGATGCATGAGGACACGTCCTGGTGGCCTGGAAGCCACTGCACCTCATGGGTAGCCCAGGATTTGGGTTACTCTGGGGACAAACCTGCCTTGCTCCTGCCTCACAGCACCAGCGAGCTCACGACGACCCGGTTGCCCTGAAATACACCTTCCACGAGGTGATCACAGCGGGGCCCGAGGCCACCCCGAAGCTGCGGACCCTGCAGAACCGCTGCCTGGTGCCAGGCTGGTACGCCACTCACATCGAGCGCTGGCTCAACAGCTACCACGCCAACCAGGTAGGGGTGGGAGCATCCCAGTCCTGCAGTGACAGCACCTAGGGAGACCTCTCACCCAAGCAAGGATGTGGGGGAAAGAGCTCTTGGATCCAAGGTCTGCTGTGGAGTTGCTCCCATGGGAGCTGTTTTTCTTACACTCCCACTGGGGGAGAAGTAAAATTACTTGGCGAAGGGGCAGAGAGGAGGTGCTGTGCAAGAAGGGAACCTGGTGATGGATAACGTACGAAGATGTCTTCCCTGTGTGGGTTGTCACAGCAGGGTTGAAAGGGAGTGGGGACGGAGGGCTGTGGGTGGCTCTGTGGGGTCACTGTCTTGGCCACAGACACCCCTGGGGCTGCCCTGTCTGGTGTCACCACGACATTGAACAGGACAAAAATAGCAGGTGAAGCTGCCCATAGTTCAAGCCATCTGCAGGGAAAATGGGAGCTGGATGCCAGCCCTGCTGTGACCTGTGCAGTGCAGCACTGCTGGAGAGTATGGGATCAATCCCTGAATGATTTTTCCACTGTCAATTAACCTTATGAAGTCTTATTAGTTGCCTGCTGCTAGTGTAATTGCTGTTTTGCAATCCCAGCTGCCTGTGGGTTGGGTAGCCCTGAGCAGAAGTTCTGATGTTGTCCTGGTGGTTCCTGGCCCTGGCTTTTAGTTGCATTTCATTTTCCTACATCCAGTGTAAGGGAGCACTAGGGCACATTGGTATTTAGTGGGGGCCCTTGTGCACATTTGGCTCTGAGATGACCAAAGGTATGGTAAAGGTGTCCTCTTGCCTCAGGAGAGCAGGGTTGGGAACCAGTGACACCTCACCACCCCGCCTTGCTCCTTGCAGATCCTGGTGCTGGATGGCAAGTTGCTCCGAACGGAACCCGCCAGAGTGATGGAGACAGTCCAGAAATTCCTTGGTGTGACCAACTTCATCGATTATCACAAAACTCTGGCGTGAGTCCTTCCCCCAACTTCTCCTTCCTCCACCCTGCCATTGCTCCCGTGCAGTGGGTTGGCCTGGGGACACCCAGCCCTGCCCCAGAGCAGCCCCCAACCCTGGGCCTCTCCACAGAACTGCTGTTGATTAGGCCAGGCTTTTTCCTGAGACCTATCCAGACACCACAGTGGGGTCACTCTAGGCAGCCCAAGAGCAGCCCTGGGCTCCTGGAGCAGAGTTCAGGCGTGCATTTGTGGCACAGATGATGGTATTGAGCCCTGACACTCCATCTCCTTGTACATGCTTGAGAGCAGCTGCTGGCTGTGTGGCACCTCTGCAGGTGTCACCTTGCTTTGAGCCTTCCATTAAACCCCACAGTGGGAAGCCTCCAGAACTCCTAGAGAAGTAATAATTTACCTCTGCCAGGGCTTGCTATATATATGTCCACCCAGGTGCTGTGGGGCACTTGAGAGCATCTAGGGACAAAAGTGCCACAGAAAATGATAATTAAACCCACGTAGACTCTATGCTCCCTCAACAGGGCAATGAATGAGCCTTGGTGGACTGTTTATTGCACAGCTGTAGGGGAAGCTGTTGTACCATGGGGTTGATGACAAGATATTAGCTGGGCTGTGGGTTCCAGAAGTGGAGAAGTGCCCTGTGCAGGTCTGGACAGCGGTGGGACCTGCTGGGCAGGATGTCTGTGGAAGGTGTGAGGTGGGTAAGAGGGCTGAGGCAGAGCTCTTGCTTCACAGGTTTGATCCAAAGAAAGGATTCTGGTGTCAGCTTCTGGATGGAGGGAAAACAAAATGCTTGGGAAAGAGCAAAGGGAGGAAGTATCCTGAGATGGATTCGGATGTGAGTATGCAGAAAGCCTCCTGGGCTGGTCCTGAGCAGGGCTGTGCTGGTGGGCTCTGGGCTGGTCCCCCTGACGCTCCTCTTTGCTCTCCTGTTGCAGTCACGCGCCTTCCTGCGGGACTATTACAGGGACCATAACATAGAGCTCTCCAAGCTCCTGTACAAAATGGGGCAGACATTGCCCACCTGGCTGCGGGAGGAGCTGCAGAGCACCAGGTAGCTGCCACTGCTACCACCCCCCAGCAATACCTGAGCGGGGCTGACCCTGTGCCAGCAGGACCTTCTCAGCAATACCCAGCCTCGGAGGGGACCCCAGGAGTGCACAGCGTCACTGGAGGCTTGGAGGGGACCCCCAGGAGAGTATGGCTGCACCAGAGGCTTGGAGGGGACCCCCAGGAGCACAGGGCTCTGCTGGAGGCTGCCTGAGCAGTGACCTGACTGCAGTCCCTGTGCTCCCACCTCTCCACCTGCCCACACCTGTATCTCTTTCATTTTATTTTTCTTTTTTAATTCCTGGTCCCTTCCTGCCTTGCTCTGGCATGGGGAAGTGGCACAAATTCCCCCTTTCTCTGCTCACAATGAGTTCCAACTGCCTTGGGCCCGAGGGCAGCACCAGAGCTGTCCCTCAGCTCCTGGTCTGAGGGTGGTCCTGGTCCAGCCTTTCTGGGTGCGCTGGTGGTGACTTTGCTGAGCTGGAGCAGAGGGATGGAGCTGGTGGAGACCCAAAGCACGGAGGAACCCAGGCCCACTCCTGCCATCAGCCCCATGGCAAGAAACAGGAGAGTTTGCTGGATTCCCCCAGCACCTACTTGGAAAAGCTGAGAACAAGGTGGATTTTTCTTTCAAAGACTGGGGCACAGTTTCTGTTGTCATCTCTGTCATCATTTTCAAGCTCCTCAACCTCTGGCTCCCCCTCCATGGGCAGCATGGTGGGACTGTGGCCTAGCAGGAGAAGGGGCTGGCGTGCTGGTCTGGGCATACTGGTCCCAGTATGCTCATGACCCCCAAGCCCATGCTGCAATCTTGTACACATGTGGTGTTTCCTGTGGTAAAGCCGAGTGGTGCTTGGCACACCCTGGCATGGAGGAGAGCTCGGGGACAGAACAGACATTGGGACAATGGCAATCAGAAGGATGCTGAGAACTTCAAACCTCTTGAATATTAAAAATGAAAGTATTTTAATAATGTTGGGTTTTACGGGGGTGGGGGGATGGTGTTGATTTGGTTCCCATTTTGCAGGGAGGTGTTTTTCTTCAGTGCCAGAATTTGTACCTAAACCCCGAGGGTTTTACGTGGTCTCTGTGGTTGTTACACGTGACGTGGTCAGAGGTCAGTGGGGAAACAAGAAGGTTTCCCAGTGGGAGACACGTCTTTGTACCAGTGGTGCCGCACAGAGCTGCAGCCTCTCCCACACCCTGGGATCTGTTGGCAGACAGACTGAGCCATCACGGGTTTACCGGGATAAGGGCCCACATTCCTCCTTGGATGGAGCCGCCCCGCAGGATGCGGGATGGGGGCGGCTCTCCGTGAGGGGGGTGCAGTGCCCAGGATGCTGCCAGAGTGGGGCCAGGGCAGTGGGGTGAATGTGTTTCACTCACCATGTGAGGGGCCCTGCTGGCAGCAGGGTTCCCACCTGGGTGTTTCAGCAGGAGCCCCTGTAGGTGCACGTGGGGCCATGGGGGCTGTGCTGGGGGAGCCTCCCAAGCACTGGTGTAAGGTCCTGTTGAACCGACTGCTAATAAATGGGGGGCTCTGGTTTTACTTTCTGGTTGTTGCCTTTGTCTCTCCTCGCTGGCATGATCCAGTCCTTCCCCTGGGGGTCCTGGCTGCCTTTGGGCCCATCTTTGGGGGGTTTAGGAAGGGGGTGTGTGGGAGCAGCTCTCCATGCACGAGGTGGCAGCAGCTCTCTAGTCCTGGATCTATCCCCGCTGCACAGCGCCCACAGCCTCCTCTTCCCGGGACAGCATCCAGCACCGACTGCCTTAGCACCGGGGCAGGGATTTGGGGGGCTGGGGGATCCCTGCTTACATTCTCCCCCCTGCCCTATTATCCAGTCCCTGCCTGCCCGAGCCTGCCCGCCCGTCTGCTGCCTCCCCACTGCCTTCCGCTGCCCGGCCCCTGCGAAGCGCTGCAGGAAACGAAGACGGAGCCTAATTAATCCCAGACGGGTTTGTTTCAACCTGTCGGAGTGACAAACGATGTGTGGTGCTGAAGGAGCCGCCGGATGGAGGACAGAGGACTGCAGGGGGAGAACCGGGGGGGAACCATGAAGCTGCTTGCCCAGAAGAGGAGGCTGCTAATTCCTGGCCATGCTGGAGCAAGTGCAGACCATGCACCCACCATGGTTCCCTTCCTTGTGTCCCCAAGCCCAGGAAGAAGCAGTGTCTGGGGCTGGCTTCCAGCCCCAGATGATGTACAAGGAAACCTCCATCTTGGCTCTAGCCTGCCCCAGGTGGGCCCAGCTGGTGCTCAGCTTAGTCCTGAATTAATTGCTTGTAAATTATCAGGGTCACAAACACAGCTCAGCCCCATGCCCTGGCTGTGGGGTGCCCGCGAGGATGAGAAGGTCTCTGCCCTCCCACAGCCGCAGGAGAGCCCTGTGTGAGGGAGATCTGTGCCCCTTGCCTGTCGCCTGCCTTGGCACCAGTGATATTTTCTAGTTTCTGCCAAAAATGTGCACAGTTGGCAAAATCCTTGCTGGGCTGGGCAAGGGCCAGTGGCTGGGCAGCTGCAGCCAGCAGGGCCCCAGGAGCAGCAGGACCCCAGAGCATCCCTGCTTGGGGCTCAAACCCTCATTGCCCCTGGACTGTTCCCCTGGTGTGGCCATGGGCTGCCAGGGCTGTTTCTGCTGCTGCCTTGTCCTACAACCTCCCACCAAGAGACCCCAAGGCAGCCCCTGCTCAGGTCTGAGCTTCCATGAACTGCATGGGGCAGTGGGTAGGAGTCAGCAGCTTCCTGGTATTCCCAGAGGGGAAGATGAGGATGCTCCAAGCCGTTGGCAGCCCCAGCCTGCAGGCAGGACCACAGTGGCCATGGTGAGGGCCGGCTTTCCCGCCCACGAGCTGCTGTGGGGTTGGGTCCATCCCCAATGGCTGCTTTCTGCACCTTTTTTCATCCTGCAGCATGCCCTGACACGTCCTGTATCCTCGTCCTGACACTTCCCACATCCATGCCCCAACATGTTCTGTATCCTTCTGGCTGTTGGGGATGTGCCAGTGAATCCCTGCTGGGAATACCTGCAGGAGGGATATGGAGCCCATCAGTGCCTGGGCTGCTCTTTGCATGGGGTCAGGCAATGCTGGTTGTGCCTCAGCCCACCCAGCTCCAGCAGGGATGCAGGCAAGGAGAGGGATGGCCAGGAGGGATGCAGGCAAGGAGAGATGCTGGCAGCAGGATGCAGGACTGGCCTGGCAGGCAGAGGACTGGAGGCTGCTGGCCACAGGCAGTGGGGTAACTCATGGGGATGTGCCCCTGAATGCAGGCACTGAATGCAGGGATCTGCGGTCCCCTCAATCTAACCCTAACTCTTGTCCCCAGCCCAGCTGTACAGACCAGGGCTGGACCCTACCCCCAGGTGCCTCACTTGACTGAAGATCCCCAGCCCTGGGAAGGAGAAGTTGGAGGGGAGTTTTGCCAGGGAATGAGATGGCAGTGCCAGCAGTTGGGGTGCACATTGTCCCCAGCCAGCTCCTCCTGCCCTGGCTCCATGCACAGCTGGGATGCAAACCCCTGTAGAAGGATATTGTGCTGTCCATCATCTGGGGAGCAGAGTGGGCAGAGGGACAAGAGAGAAACCTCTTGGATGACTTGGAAGCCATCTCCTGTGTTGGTTCCCCAAAGCAGATGGAGGTGGGGGTGCTCAGCAGTTTATGGGTGGGATGGGTTCCTCCTCCAAGCACTCTGTGCTATACCCAGCCTTCATAGCCTGCTGAGCCTCGACATTTAAATCAAGCTTTACAATGAGACTTAGTAGAAATCAGAATTATTTCAAGCAAAGAATGTCTATGCTATGAATTTAGGTTGAAAAAATGTCACTGTCATGCCCCTATCTCTGCTCCTCCCAGGAGGCAAACAAAAGGGCCAGAGCCCAGCAAGCACTGCCCTGTCCAAGACCTTGGCTCTGAAATCCATGGAGGAGTCAGGACAGGCCATGGAAACTGCTCTCACAGGGAACAGCAGGCTGTGTTTGCACCCTATAAATAACAGAGATCCCTGACCATGGAGGGGGCCCCTGCTCCCTCAAGAAAGGTGTCCCCAGCCCAGATGGGGGTAAAAGCAGATATTGCAGATATTTCATACTGTGGCAGGACTGCGAACACAGTGATGGCCTTGCCTTCTTTCACAGCCCTTTGCTCCAAGCTGGGGGCCTCCCAGGGGATCTTGTCATGGACAGGAAGGTGACAGAGGAGCTGCTGGTGAGGCTCTGGCTGCAGTCATGCTCCTGCTGGGATGATGGGACCCTCCATGGAAGGTCAGATTTGGAGCAGTCAAAAGGTGCCTGAGGCCCCCTGTGGTGTCACACAGTGCTGTGTTCTGGGAGGGGACTGTGGCCATGCCAGGCTCTGCTGGAGAGCCGTGTCCCTTTGCATCACCCCCACAGTTGCTGGGATGTGACCTTGGCTCTGCAGGCCTGACACTGCTGCAGCCTTGTCATGGGACCTGTTACTGGAGGAGGGGACTGTGCAAGTCAGCAGGTCCTTGAATTAAAGCCATGCAAAATATTTCTTTTAATGCCTCTCATGATTTTGAAGTGACATATTTACACTTTGTGATAAAATAATACTAAATCCCAGTGTCTGAAAAAGCCCATGTATTTCTGTTGCATGTTCATCTACCCTGTGACTACAAAGCAGACAGAAACATTTTTGTAGGAGATCTACATTTTCCTATAAAGATTTATTGCTCTTATTTCAAAGATACAAATGTATAGAATGTCTCCTCTCATGCAAAGACATTTATATATAAGATATTTACAATGCCTAAGACTGTAAACACAAATTGGCCATTTAAATGTCACAGCTCAAATCAGAAAATGCTGGGGATGCAAAATACACTTGAAATGTCAAAGGACAGATGACAAAAAGTTGTTTCTTCCATCTGGGAAAATTTTTATTACCAATTTCCATTAATCCCAGCTTTCCGGTGCCTGCACTTAACCCCATTCAGTGAGTGCTGTTTTATCAGAGAGATGTGGTGATGGGCAGCTGGGGCCCCCAGCCCCGCAGACCTCCTGGGCTGGTGCCCCCGTTAGCATGCCCCTCATCCCAGCCCTGCAGCCCCCCTCCTTCCCCACCTGCCAGCCCCTCATCCTGCATCCCGCTGCCCTCCTGCAAGGCGCCTTTGTCCCTTCCCGCGCCGTTCATTATTGAAACCAGGTGTCAGAGCAGCTCTGAGCCCGGGGGGAGTCGCGGCTGCTTCCCAGGGCTCTGGGGGCAGGGAGGGAGTGGGTTGTCCTCCCCCAGAGGAGTGGCAGCACCGAAGGGGTGCCCCAATGCCCTCTGGCTCCTGATGGAAGTACCGATGGCTGGCAGAGCTAGAACTAGGCAGGTTTTGCATGAGTGGAAAAAGATAAAGGCTGATAAGGAGAATCTGGTTTAATAATGCAGAGGCCAGCTGGGAGGTAGGCTGGGAGGCAGGCTGGGGTGTCCTCCAGCATCAGGAGGCTGAGGATGAGGAAGGGCTGTGAGGGGATGCTGAGCCCAAAAGAAAAGTGAAGGCAGACACTAAACAAGGCGCCAGACTCTAAGGGGGGCAAAGGGTGACAAGATGTGTGTGATTCTGGCTGTCCTGGAAACTTTTCCTTGAGCAAATCCAGCTTCTGGCCACGTCAATGCAGATCAAACTTGTCTGAGCTCACAGAGCGGCAAATCCCATGCTGGTACCAGCACATTCCCACTGCCGAGGGGCTGCACTGCGGTGGGGGCGGAACTCAGCCCACATAATCTGTACTTTTCAACCATTTTAATACTTCTCCGTGTCATTTTAAGCCCTGTGGGACTCGGTACTGTTTGTTTGCTGGTGCTTTCAGGTTGCTGCCTTCCCCAGTGATCTCGGCGCTGCCCAGAAGTGCCGGGGCATCCCCGGTGGGTCCCTGACCTTGTCCCTCCCTGGGACAACATCTGCGGGTCCTTTTCAGGGCACACTAGGGGAGTGAGAGAGGAGAAACTCGGGAGCCAGAGCTGTTGGAGGGGCTTTCCAGCTCCAGGCACAGAGCAGGGAAATGTTAAAGGGTTCCCGCTGTTGCACATCTGGGTTGAGTTTCATCGCTGGAGCCTCCCCGCGCGTCATGGGGGTCGCCGCTCATGGAGCCCCTGGGGCTTGGAGAGCCGTGACGTGGATCCCAACGGCGGGACAGGCAGGGAAGGGTGCTGGGGGTGTCCTCTCCCCTCTCACGGCGGGGCTCAGAGCGGCACAGAGCCCATCTCAGCTCTAGTCTTCCCAGCCCATCCTCTGCAGCCCGGAGCGAGCAGCTCAGCCCTGCCGACCACCCAGGCGTGCTGGGATCGCCACTGCCACCCCCAGGACCCTCCTCCTCCTCGTCCCTCCCTGCCACCTCCATCCGCCCGACCTCATCGGGGTTTGCCAGGGTGCTCTCCCCCCACATCCCTTCCCTGCAGGACATCACCTCCACCCTCCCCTGCCCCGTGTCCCGCAGGGCTAGGGTGGCTGGGATTGCAGATGGAGGGGGAGAGGAGCCGCACGGCGAACTGGACCCCCAATCCTGGCTGCCACCAGGGTCTCTTCCCCGGGCCACACACATCCACGTGGATATTTATACAGGATGGGAGCGAGCATCCAGCCCCGCACGGCCGCGTGGCTCCCCATGCACATCCCCCCTCCCCTCCGCCCCCCCCCAAGCCGTACGGACCCAACACGAATCAAACGCCTTGGAATGAGCCAGAATAAATATTTTACGGTAAATTACCAAGGCTAATAATTATAAAAATCTGTACGTAGAACCCGGAGCCGAAGCCAGGGAAATATTTCCAAGCAGCTGGTGACCACATGGGTGACGGTCCCCCAGCTCCGCAGCTGGGCTGATGGACCCCCCCCCCCGCTCATGGGGAGCAGCCCAGGGGTAGGGATGGGGTGGGTCTGGGGTGGGTGTTCTCCCTGGCTCTAGTGCTGGGGTTGCTGGGGGTCTGTGAAGCCTCGGAAGGGCTGGAGGCAGGATTTCCTGCAACAGCGATTGCTGCTGAGGCTTGAGGAGGGGACAGCGTAGGGAGAGGAGGCTCAACTGCCTATGGGATGGACTTGTTTTACCCATTTGACCACTCAGAGATGACTTTTGGTGTGCAGCCATCCTCCTCAGCCAGCAGGATCCAGATCTGCCATTGGCCCCCAGCTCTGCTGGGATGGGACTGTCCCTGGGCCACGTGCTCGGAGCTGGAACCAGGCATATTCCGGACGAGCATCCCCATTCCAGCCCAATGGGAACCGCCGCTCAGGGAGGGGACCTGGCAGAGGGGGTGGAAAGCTCCTTCCTCCTCCTCTAAGATTTAGTTGGGATGAGCCCAGTGTAAACATAGGCACACATGGCCCTGGCATCTCCCAGCCCCTTCCCTCTCCTGGCAGCCCATCATCTCCTTGTGTCTGTCCCCATCATGAGTCTCTGCTGCCTCTCTCCATCCCTCTGGCACTGCCTCGGCCCTATCTATTTCTGGAGCAGCTAGAAAAAGGGGAGATTTCAGAAGCCAAAACCCACTTGTTGCTCCCCCTTCCCCCAACCTTTTTCCCTTCCTCCCTGCCCTGATTCAGAGAAGAGAATCGGCTGGATTTCAGGTCAGCACCAGGCTCTGCCTTGCTCAGCTCCTGCGGGCTGATGACTCAGTCAAGGGCAGCACAATCTGCAGCTCTGGCTCCATCCCTGCCTGGCTCCGCTCCCACCCGGCACAGCTTCACCAACAATGGTGTTGGCCTTGAGCAAGCGGACATGGAGTGGCAGCTCCCTCCACACCCTCCAGCAGGGTCACAGGAGCAGGAAGGGAGTGAAGGTGGGGACACAGCTCTTGTCTCCAGACCGGGGGCTTGGACGTGAACACCGAGGGCTGAAGGGGTCATTGCTGGAAGCCCTGGATCTCCGCAGGTGGGTATGAGCATCCCACCCACACTCCCTCGGTGCTGAGTAGCCTGGGAGAGAATTCCCAATTCCTCCATGCCTGGGGGTCCCAGAAGGGCTGGGGTTGCCCTGTCTCACCAGAGAGCTTTGATCAGCTCCCAGGGGATGCTCCAGCCCCCCAGGAGCGTTACTCCATCCCCGAGAGCTTGTGAACTGCCCCGCGCTCAGCCCCTTCCTCTGTCTCACAGCGAGACGTGCGCGGGCGGCGGCGGCCCTTGGCTGAGGGACCTTGGCTCCCAGCGATCAACAGGAAACGGGAGATGGATTTCTCGGCAAACTGGGCTTTCCATAAACAGTCTGAGGGGCCGACCCGCGACGGCGGGAGCAGCACAGAGCCAGGGCTGGGCTTTACAGCTGTTTATCACATTTTTCTGCTCTCGTTTCCTCTCTGGCTCAGCAGCTCAGGGTTCCTCTTCTCCTAACATGCAAATTGGGGATGAGTTGAGTGCTGTTAGATGGGCTGCTGCCATTCCCAACTAGGATGCTCCTGCTGGAGCAGGACCAGGGCAGGCATCATCCCATGAGTCCTGTGCCCTGCTCACCCAGGGTGCGAAGTGCCAGAATGCCCTCCAATCATTCCCAAACCTAAACCCAGGTCCTGTCAGGTTTCCTTTGCTTTGGAGCACACCAGACCCCACTGGCACACAAACCTCCAATTTCTCTGCAATCAGGACTTAAGAAAATACAGGCTGACCCTGAGGGCTGAGAGAGAACTGGGGGCGGGCAATGCCGGGCTCTCCACCTGCTTCTCATTAGCAGCAGCTTGTTCAGCGCCAGTCCCGCTCCCCGTCCCACCCTGGTGAACTTGGCAGCTCCACTATTTCCCAGTGATTTCTGCCCATCTCAAAAAGCCATGATATGAGAGGTTTGGCTGTAGAGCATCCCTCCCTCCATCCATCCCTCCTGGCAGGACAGAGCAGTTCCATACCCTTGCACCCTCTGTGATCCATGCCCGTGTCCCTGGGCACTGACCCTGACCCAAGTGGTGGTGTCAGGGGCTGTCCCTGTCCCTGTCCCCATGCCTGCCCTGACCCATGGGACAGCAGGGGCTGTGTTTTTGGGTGGTGGAGGTCAGTGGGGTCAGCTGGCACATGGGCCCTGCTTGCTGAGCTGAACAATGGGGCTTTCTTTTGGCTGGGGCTCGGGGCGAGCACGACCCGTCTGGAAGCGAAGCCGCCTGCGTCAGAGGCAGACGGCGGCGGGACAGGGGGGATCTGCCAGAGGGCAGGAAAAGCAGCGGCAGTGGGGCTGCCCTGGAGTCCAAGGGAAGCTGCCACTGGGCACTTCACAGAGATGGGAGCCCAGGACCCTCATGCCCACATCCCTCGGCAGGAGAATGCCGGGTACCCGGGGCCAATGCCATGATGGTTCTCATCCCATGATGCCATCGTGATGCCAGTGGTTCTGCCAATCTGCCAGGCAACCCCCAGCTTCACAAAACACATGTGGTTTTGCTTCTGAAAACAAAAAAATGGCCCACAGTAAGGTGAGAATGGGCACACAGACATCTGTCCAAGCAAAGAGTGAGACAGCTGGCACCACACCAATTTCAGCAGGTCAGTGTTGACAGTAAGTGCCAGCTCCTGGCTCCTCCTCACCACTCCAGGCACAGCCAAAACCATCCCACAAAAGCCAACTGCGATCAACCAGCACAGCAGCAGCTCTGTGCAGCCGTGCAGGCGCTGCTGGCGCGGCCGGCCGTGCGTGTTCTGGCACCAGAACGCACATCCTACTTCCACGTGATGGATGTGGAAGAAAATGTGTTTGCCTGTGGAGAGGGGATGTGGATGGTGGGATGGGGCTGGGAATGGGGCTGGCAGGGGAGGCAGGATGCTGGGATACAGGACTGGCCAAGGGGGAATGCTGCCTGGAAACGGGCTCTGCTGGGCCAGGGCTATGTTTGTGAGGAAAGCTGG
Source organism: Lanius collurio (assembly GCA_020086605.1). Lineage (NCBI taxonomy): Eukaryota > Metazoa > Chordata > Aves > Passeriformes > Laniidae > Lanius > Lanius collurio. Next base: position 6,475,556 of record JACBWW010000029.1, on the reverse strand, counting down.
TATGTGGGTGTGTTGGTGCATGAGGATGTTGAGCTGGGGAGTGTGTTGAAACAGAAGGGTTTGATTTTTTCATTTGAAATGGCATTTCTGCTCTCTTGGAGTATAAAATGAAACATTACCAAAAGGGGGAAAAAAAGGGGGGGAAAAGTTGTCAGTAACCCTGACTGATGACTTCACAACCCATCAGTGTTCCTTCCCACCCTGAAAAATCCCCTTTGCAGTCACATTTTTGCTGCCTTGTTTGTTTTCCAGCCTGGATGTGAAGCTGCAGCTCAGAGGCTCACATGTCCCTGTGCCATGGCTCTGCTGGCCTCAGGCTGCTGGGTGGGATGTCCTTCAGAAGGCCACACGGTGGGGATGCTGCCAGTCGAGGATGCACCAGCCTGTGGGATGCCAGTAGTTGCATCACCCAATGTTTGGAGGAAGGAAGGAGCCTCAGGGATGTATCTCAGTGCCCACACCATGGGAAGTGCAACCAGACAGTACCTGATCCTGCAGAGAGGGATGCTCGTGACCCCCATGCCCCCAGCTCTGCACCTCAGTCCTCAGCAGAAACAAGGACATGGTCAGTAAGGGCCAGAAGGTTTGTTCCAAGGAGGGCTCGTGCAGGATTTGCTTTTGCAACAGTAAATCCAAACAGCAGCTGGTCTGTGGGCCAGCTTTCCTGGGAAGAATGTTTCCAGCCCCATGGGGCTCTGGGGCTTCCCCCTGACCTCCCCACAGGTACAGACGCAGGTGAGGGATGCAGATTCTGGAGGTGCAAAGACACGTGGGGGTCCCTGGCACAGCCCATGCTCCCACCTGGCCCTGGGCAGCCGTCAAGAAGGATTTGGATCCATATCTTTTCTCCCACAGAATTAGTTCCTCGTATTCCCACTTTTTATTCTTTCTGGCTGTATTTGCTTTAACTCATGTGGGAGCCTGCGGGGTGAAGTGGCTGGAGCCATCCCAGCCAAAGCCACTGCTACCCCACACTGGGCACCACATCGCTGGTGTAGATCTCCTTGGACCCTCTCTTAGGGCAAGGGGCACCTGGGGGTGCAGATGCCAACTTCCCCCTAGACCTGGCAGGGTGCTGGGACAGTCTGCTCCAAGCACTGCCCAGTCTCCACGACTTCTCAGCTCCCTGCCAGCTCCAGGAGCACTCCAAGCCCCAGACCCTGCTGATTAGGGACATTTAACATTCCTCCCAATGCCAGAGGGATCTTTTATCAGCGGATTTTTTTTCCTGCAGACTATTTTCTTTTCATGAAAACATTAAATGGCCTGAGAGATAAGGAGCAAATTTATAGCAGTTCACACCGAATCAGCCAAGACGCTGGCAAGGAAAAAATGCCTTCCCTCCTGCTACCCGCCTTCCCTCACACACTCCCCACCCCAGCCACTTCCTCTCATTCTCTCCAAATTCTACAGACTCCCACGACAAGCTTGGCCAGCCCGTCCCGGCTCTTCCTGCCCCACGGCAGGGCTTGGTGCAACGTTGCCCACCGAGCCAGGGGATTTGGCACAAGAAGGTGCTGGCACAGACCCATTCCTCATCTCCCTGGGGTGCTCCTGAGGACTGTCTTCATCCCAGGGCAATGCAGCCTTGTGTCTAGCAGCCCTGGACACGAGGATAGGATCCTGGACACACATTCTCTCCTGGCACGAGGACGGATTCAGTCTGTGCGAAGCCTTGCCTTAAAACGAGCCAGTCTAAATCTGGGTGGATGTTAACTGTGGGTCTGGGTGAAACCTGTCAGGCCCCCCCTTCCCTTCCCCAATAAAGCATCCCTTGTTCCATCTCTGCCTCTGGGAGCTGCTCAGCAAACCAGTCCGGGGCTCACAGAGCTGTAATGTTTAAGTTACCGAAATCTGCAATAAATTTTCCTAGCAGCCCCCAATCATCTGGCCCCCGTCCACCAGCGCTGCCGGTTTATGAGCTCTGAAGAGCTATAAAGGCCTTTTACTGGCTGCTTTTTTTATTTCAAATTAGAGTGTGACTGGATAAACACTGGACAAAGTAAGGATTTACTGGGCATCCTGTGTAGTGCAGGGCTGGGGGCTCAGGGACAAGTGGAGCTGCAGCTCCATGGGATGGACAATGTGTCCCTTCACCCTGGATGACTGGGCTCAGGTCTTCCTTGGCCTAGCTGGCCAAAAGCATAAGGGCTGGTGAAGAGGAACCCACCTTGGGAGCCTTCATGGGTGCCAGTAAGGGGGTGAGCACCAATGAAGAGCCCCAGTGCTGAGGAATCCATGCAATCTGGTGAAAACAGAGCACACAGGTGTCCCCCTCAATCTCAGACCACGTTTGGAGTTTTACCACCAGCGCATGTCCTCTGCTGCCCAGAAGGTCAAAGCCAACACCTCTTCTATGGGAATAAGGGAGGGAAGCAGTGCCAAGGACCCAGGGTGTCCCCATCCCACACTGAGGTGGCTGGTGTGGGCTGCAGGGGGCAGTGGCAGTGCTCAGGACTGACTGTGCTCTGCCTGTGCTCAGGACCTGGAGATGTCCATTCCCTACTCTCAAAGATGGTGTCACCCATTTTACAGGCACCATGGTCTGTCCCCAGGCACCACAAAGGGAGACAGAGGGGAGAAAATGGGTGAATGGCATGAGGATACCCCATGTGGATATCCTCATGGTCAGCACCTTGCCTGCCTGCTGCTCCAGGGATGCTCTTGTGTCCTCGGGATGCGGGCAGGGAGGGGACATGGCACCAGCCCTCCTCAGCCCCTCTCTGCCACTGTTAGTCACAGTTCCATGGGACCTTTGGGCTCTGCCACGTCCCAGGGACAGGAGGGACGTTTGGGGTCTCAGACCCCCGGGGATGATGGGATCAGTTTCCCCCACTTCACAGCATGTCCAAAAAGCAGGGACATCCCTTTCTTGGCCTCAAGTTTCGGGGGACAAAACCATGCAGGGGGTGATGCTGGGTGAAGCAGAGCAGTTTTCCAGGCTGTAATTTAGGGTGTTCCCACTTCCAGAGAGGGGTGCCAGGGCAGGGGGGCTGCTTGCTGCTTGCTGCAGCCCCCAGGACAGACACAGTGCCCCGAGCTGAGCGCGGGGCTGTGCTCCCAGCTGCCGCCAGTGCTTGAAGAATATAGGTGGTTAATGCCTTCAGCATGTATGAAATATCCCATATGCTGGGAAACAAAAGGGGCTCTGTGCTATTAAAGTTTCATTTCCCCCTCCCCTCCTCCCTCCCCTCTCCCCCCGTTCACCCTGCCCTGCGCGCTCGGCTGGAGCGCAGCAGCCGAGGAGACCCGGGCGCTGCCGGCCCCAGCTCCCGGCCGGGACCCCGGGCTGCTCCGGGCACAGCGGGGGCAGCGAGGACGTGACCTCCCCCGGGCTCAGCTGGAGCACATGGAAAGCAGCCAGCTTTACTTCCCCACGGGAGAAAAGGGAAAGGGAAAAAGGTGAGCGTGGCGAGTTCGAGCATCCCTGGGCTCACCAGAGGTGCCCTGGGCTCCCTGGCCATCCCAGAGGGATGCTGCTGGCTGGGCATGGCTCTCGGTGACCACGGGGACAAGGCAGTATCACAGGGGACGAACACAGCAACCTCCAGGATGGAGGGGGCTCTCGGCAGAGTGGAGGGTGGGGGTGGGCTTCCCTGGAGTTCTCCCCTCACCATGGGTGTCTTCTGGCTCCTCCGTCCTTCCCAGGATGAGGTGCCCCCTGCCAGACCCAGCCTGGTGCTGGGCTGGGTGAGATGGGGGCTGGCAGGGGGAGCAGCCCTTTTCCCCAGGACCCTCTGGAGCTGCTGGGGAAAGGATGAGCTGTGGAGGGGAGAAACGAGCTGGGGGGAGAAGAAGGAGAGGAGCGACAGCCAGGGGACTAGAGGGCAGCAAAACCAGCCCTCTGCCCTGGGGGGACCCTGGAACCTCATGGGTGTCCCAGCTTTTCCTTGTGGCCAGAGTCACAGAGATTCATGGAGTTTGGCTCCAGCAGCTCCCAGGGCCGCCAGCACCGGTCCCCCGGGCTCCTGAAGGGGTTAAGAGAGGAGAGGAAAAGCAGAGAAAGAAAAACAGAGTGTTGGGAGAGAGCAGCTCGGTCAGGGGCTGTTTGCACTGGCTTGGATGTGTCCTCGGCATGTTTATTCCTACTGCACAAGCGGTTTTGCCAGAAGAAGAGCCAGACTGCTGAGCACACACACACACAGCCCCATCCCAAATACTTGGGGACCCCTCTGAACAGCGATGGCTGGTAGCCCTGCCCTTGCCTCAGGGCCCCCCGGAGCTGCTCTCCTGCCTCGCTTGGACTGGCTGGGCTCTCAGCCTTGGGCTGAGATGGGAAAGGACCTCATGTCCCAAGGCCACCAGCCTGCTGTGCTGCTGGGGCCAAGGCCTGGGAATGGGCATGTGCTGGGGTTTGGCTGCTTTCCTGGTCTGGAAAGAAAACACTCCCTTCCCCGGGATGCTCTTTGTTTCCCATGGACAGACCCGAGCACTGCCCGTGGGGCTCAGAGGGGCCAAACCCTGTACTTGTGTGCACTCTGTCACTGTGCTGTTAGAATGTCCTTTATCCTGGCAGTTCCCAGGCTGTGTGCATCCATCTCTACTCCCAGTTCCCATCCTGTCTCCCCGGGATCAGAGCTAGGGGCCAAGACACTGGCCAGGGCTGCAGGTTTGAGAGCCAGCAGGGAGCTGCTCCCTGTTTCTTAGCAGCATGGTTCTGTTCTTCAGGGAGCTCTAGGGCCTCAGGGATGCCTGGAGGTGATGGTGGGGGGTCACAGTGGGGAGGACAGAGCTGCTGGACTCAGCAAACCTTGGCTGAGCTGTCAGGTCTGCCACTGACCTTGGATCTCTGCACCTGCAGGTCGCATGCCCTGATCCTGACAGCCCCAGGTCACAGCCCCTCGTTTGTCTGTCCAGCAGGACCTGGGCAGGGTTGTGACAGTGTTAAACATGGCTGTGAAATCCAGCAGTGGCTGTGCCAGTCCCCAGGATTACCTGGGAAGTTTTGCAGCCTGCTTTAGACCCTGAGGGGTTGAGATGCTCCGACTGTCAGCCGTCCCAGCTCAGGCAGCCCTGAATGCTCAGAGGTTGTTTAAACTGGATTTTCGAGCCCCTGTGGGGTTTTCTGCTTAGTTACTGTCTTGTGCTTTGTGTCTGCTGAGGCTGAGATCCCTGGGGCCTACGGGGCTGCAGGATGAGCCCAAACTCCACTACAAGAAAGTTCATCCCACTCATCTTGTGGCTGTGCGATGAGTCCCAACCCCACTGCGGGGTGAACCCCAACCCCACTGCAGAGGCTGCCCCATCCTCCCCACCTGAGCAGGTTTTTGGCACAGCCACCAACAGGCAACCGATATCCAGAAGTGACCCCATCCCCATAGTGCTCGCCTGCAGGAGCAGGATTTTGTTTAGTGAGAGTTCCTTCACTCCTCCCCCAGGAAATGTGCATTGGTATTGCTTGGGAAATGCGTGAAGGCGCCACTGTGCCAGCCCGCCCTCCCTTCTCTCCCTCTGGCAGCTGCTGCTGGAGCTCTGAGGGGAAATTCGGGTGTGGGACCTGCTGTGCCAGAGAGCCAGTGGCTGCACAGCTGGGATGTTCCTGCAGGATGGGTGGTGAAGGTGAGCTGCCCCAGGCAGACAGGGAGGTGTGGACCCAAAAGCTGCCAGAACCTGGCTTGCCAATCCAGCTCAATTTGCAGACATGCTGGTGCCAGCCATGGGGACAGCTGTGCCACACTGACCAGAGCTTGATCTTCCAGTTCGTTGTCTCTCTCGGACCTCTCTGTTTTTCACATTTCACTTTGAGCTTTGAAAAGGCTGAGCTGCAGTTTCATCCCTGGCTTCCTGTAGTGATCTGCTGAGGCTCCAGCTGACCCTGGCCCTCTGTCCCACCGCAGCAGTGGCCAGAGGTTTCTGGGGATGGCCACCCCTACAGTGGCACCTTGGGCTGAGCTGGTGGGATGTGGCAAACCTGGTACTTTGCTTCCCGAAACTGCACTGAGAAGGGCTTGAGGCAGCTGTGAGAGCCAGGCTGGGGTTGTCCTCATTCCCTGGAATGCAGCAGCTGGAGCTGGGGTCAGGGTTCAAGCTGAGCAAAGGGCAGGACAGGCTGGGACCTGCCCTGCATGGGGCTGCTGTGCAGTCGGAGCATGGGCAGCTCCCAGGATTGTCTGGTTGGGACCCCCAGGTCAGATGAGCCCCGTAGGGATGACAGGAAGGGGTAGATTCAGTTCTGAACCCAGCCAGGAGGGCAGAGCTTGGCTGGAGCGCACTGATGGATGCAATTCCCCATGGAGCACCAGGGTTTCTTGGAGCCCCCCAGACTGGGGCTGGGATGTGGGCTGAGCAGTGGGAGGAGGGGAGCAGGTGTGCTGAGCACCAAAACCTTACCAAAACCCTCATGAGAGTGGGGGTGGTGGAGTGGGGCAGACACCCTCTGGGGCTGGGCTGGGACAAGTTTGCTGAGATAAAAAATACATTTCACCCTGAGTCTAGCCCAGCCTGCACCGTGCTGCCCTCCAAGGAACCAGCATCCCCTTCCTCAGCTCCCTCTCCTGCTCCCCAGCCCTCCTCAGTGCCTGGGAGCATCAGCTCCTCCCTGAACCTGGAGGCACAAGCCCAGGGCTGGCGTGAGGAGCAACAATGCAGAGGATACAATCGGCCTCATCCAGCCCTTCCTTCCAGCGTGGGGTGGAGAGGGAGGGGACATGGTCCAGCTGGCCGGGATGCCACTGTCCTCCTCCTCCCTCGTTTTGCTCACTGCTTAATCACGACAGCTCCCCCGGCGCCCCGCAGCCCCCGTGCCCTTCCCTAGCATTCCTTCTGCTGCCTCTCCCCACCAGCTGTGGGCAGGGAATGAGGGCACAGGGCACCCACCTGCCGGGACCAGCAGCCCGTGTCCCCACAGGCAGGCTGGGGTGCTGGGGACCGCAGGGGTTGCACGGGGACAGGCATTCAGGAATGTTGTTTTTTCCATCCCGGTTTCCGTCAAGGTAGTAAATCAGCGCTGCAAAAGGCTTTTGTTTTCCCCAGCACGCTGCCGGCTGCTGTGCTTGCCAGCCCTGGCCTCGCCTGCAGGAGCCAGGGTGAAGCCATCCCTGTCCACACTCCCAGGTCTTGCTCCACAGGGAGCAGGGATCCCTTGTCGTGCCAAGGGAAGCAATCACACCCCATCCCACTTTCCTTGCGCCCCTTCCCTGGACACTGGACCTTGTCAGAGAAGGCTTCCCCCGATCCATCCTACACAGCCCAGCTGTGTCCCCGCCACTGCCACCCCGTCCTGGCTGTAAGCAGGCTGGCTATCCCGTGGAAGGATATCGGGGTGGCACAGGTGACACCACACTGGCCCCAGCGTGCAGGGCGTTGGGGTTTAGAAGCGGGGTTCTTATGCAAGGGGGATCACCCCACAGGCAGCTCGGCTATGCCTTCCCCCAGCACACAGCCGTCCTGGCCAGGTATTCAGGGAGCTGGGAGGGATTGGATTGCAGCAGATGGGAGAGTGCGCACAGGGCAGCCAAGCGCTGCTGGGTGACACCCGAGGTGTCACTGGTATCAGCTGTGAGAGCAGTGCTCCCTTACAGAAACACGGAACCCACAGGGATGTGGGGCTGCCCTCGGGGGATGCAGCCACCCAGCCTGTTTGCCCGTGGTGCCACTGAGGGGAGCTGCCACGGGAAGAAGGTGCCACGTGGGGAAGAAAGGTGCCCAGCTCCCCTGAGGGGACATTCAGCTGCTGGCACAGGGGAGGTGTAAAGCTCCCCAGATGTATGCATTGCGGCTGGGCTATTTTGGAAAGGGACAGGGCCGATCTTGTGACTGGAGCTGGGGACTGCAAGTCTGGGCAGCAGGGCCCTGCCTGAGTGACAGTGACCCGCTGCCTGACCCGGGGAAACCCGAGAGCCCCTGCTGTGCTGGGGACAGCTTTGTCACCCTTTCCCGGCTTGTTTCATGGTGAGGAAAGCCCAGCTTGGGGCAGGGATGCTGAGAACAACATGGGAAAGCGGGGACAGAGCCAAAGTTTGGGTGTGAATCTGTGCCCCCCACTTCATGGTATTCCTGTGGCCGGGCCACTCACAGTCCTCAGGGCCGTCCTGGAGGTCCTCCCCGTTTTTTTACAGTTGTGCCACCTCCTGCCCCTGCACTGTGTTTGGGATAGACCAGCCCAGGCACTGCAGACCCCCAGCCGGGTGCTGGGAGCAGATGGAGACGACGACTTTCTGCAGACCCCGTCTCCCCCGGGCTCAGCAGCCTGAATGCCAGCAACGCCTGCCAAAAATATTTGTGTGGGATGTGGAAAGTTAACTTTAGTTTTCCTTTTTTTCAATAGCGGGGGGGGAAAGGGTGACAGGGTGTGAGAAAGGCAGGTGGGGGGGCTGTGCATCACTCGCCAGCAAGTGGGCAGGAAGAGAAGTTGAGCAAAAGGTCTCCTTGCTGCCAGATTTCAGCACTTTGTGAATTGAAGGATTTTTTGTTGTTGTTGTTGTTATTATTCCCTCCCCAGCACCATTTTGCAGCTCCTCGTAGGGACTTGCTGCTGTCAGGAAGCATGAAGAGTCTCTCAGATGGGCACGGTGAGCAACTGCTTGTTGGGACTCTGAGCTGGCTTCTGGGGCCCAGTTTGAGCATCCTCTGGATCTGCACCCCTGAAATGGTCCCTGAAACGACCTTCCTCCCTCTTTACAGCCTGTGTTTGCAGATGGGGCTATCTCAGCCTGGTTTTGTGGTTGTGGCTGGTGTTGCTGCTTGTTACTGGCAGTGCAGCGATGCACCCGAGGCATTTACCCATCCCGCCTGGCTGGTATTCCATCAGGGATCAGCCCAGCAGCTTTTGCTAGAGATCCACGTTACTCGTAAATATTCCCGTCCTGTGCTGCTGGTAGAGCCCAGGAGCCGTGTCCCGGGGGGAAGGAGGCTGCTCTCCGTGGCTCCGCCGTCCCCCGCCGCCGTGCCGGGCCCAGAGCGGCCCCCAGCAGACGCCTGAGTCAGTGTTTCGGAGCCGTCCTCAGGGAACAGCGCTGCTCGGGTCTCACCCAGGAGGGGTTTGCCTGGGGAACACCGGGGCCGTGGGCGTCATTCCCGGGAGGTGCCCGTGTGCGGGAAGCGCTCCCGGAGGGAAGGGGGCGGCTCTGGGACACGGTTTTCAGGGAGGGACCAGCTCCCCCAGCAAACTGTCAAGGCAGCTCCGGTGTAGGATGGCCGTGAGTTGTGCTGCCAAGAAACCTGCTCCCGAGGGACAGGGAGAGGGAAAGCGAGTGGGGAGATGCAGATCCACCCTGAGAGGGTCTCTGCCGACCCAGCCTGGGCTGGGCTATTTTTGGCAACTCTTTCCTTGTCCTTGTTTGAGATAAACCAGCTCCCTCCAGCTCCAACAACTTGCCATGTTTCTAAGGAAAGATGTGGGTGGCTTCCTGGAACTATTGAGCCCCCAAATTACATAAAGAGGAGGGTGACATTTCTTTTTCAGAGAGAAACATTGACATTTTCTCCCCAGGTTCTCTTTGCAAATCTCTGCTGAATAATTGCAGCAGAACGAGGAAGGAGGAAGGATTGCAGAAAGAGCAGAAGATTTCCTTTGGGCATTCTCCAAAAAATGCAGCCTTGTGTTTGGGAAATGCCCGAGTGCCTGCTTTCTAATCTGCCTTCTTTTCCAAAATAACCTTGTTAAGGACTGGAAAAGTTTTTCAGAGAAGCCATGTGTGCCTTGAGGAAGCTGTAGAGCATATTCCTGACAGAGCTTAACCTGTGATATTGACCTGGTGCCTTTTCTTATTTCACTGAAAAGCCTCACAATAATTCAGGGAGGGGTTTGGGATGAGCAGAAACCCCTTTTCCTCCTCAGCTGGCTGTTAGGCTGGGAAATCCATCATGGTCCATGCACCGTGGGTGCTGGGACCAGCCTGGCTGCGAGCAGGGCTGGGTGATGCTGTGCGAGCGAAGGACTCACAGGAATTTCCGTACTCCATAACCCATATCCTGTCCTGGGAATGATGACATCCCCCTCTCCCAGCTGATAACTTGTCTGTGTTGGTGCGTGGGTTCGTCATCCCAGCAGGATTTATGCTTGGCAGGAGGGAAGTGGGTCTGTCTGCGCTTGTCCTGACGCTGCATGAGTCACTCAATGGTTAAAGACGGTTTTGCTGGCTGGATGCTGGAAATTTTCCTTTTTTGTTCCTGATAACCCTGAGCAACATCCTCAGGGATCGGGTTCTTCCCTGAACACTCCCAGCTCCAGACCAGTGGTGCCCCAGCACTGACCACTAACAGGGATGGCCACAGCTTCATCTGGGCTGGCAAGATGAGAGCCAGGCACAGGGCTCCAGCTATGGGTGCTGTCCCAGGGCGAGGACAGATGGACACGGGTGCTGAGGTGGGGAGCATGGTGTTGGGGCATTTCCAAATGGTCTTTGCATCTCAGGGGGTCCTTCTTCATGGGGAGTGGTGCTGGAGCTGGAGTTCAGGCTGGGGTTGCCGGGAGCTGCTCTGATGTCTGTGGCCGTAGGAAATCAGTGCAAACACAAGGAACCTCAACGCTCCCCCTTCCCTTCACACAGGTCCTTGGATGCTGGTCCTCTGCCTGGAAAAGAGAAATTCCTGCTAAATCCTCCTTGCTGGCCTGTCTTCCCTGAACACGTCCCTCTGTCTGGGTCTCCAAAACCTACCTGCTCCAGTGGCATCGTGCCTGATCTTCCTGCCAGCAACAGCAGTAAAGCAGAGCTCGTGCCTGGCACGTGGCTGCCCTCCCTCTCATGCTGCCCATGCTCTGAGGGAGGATCCACCCCTCTGGCCATGCAGAGCTGTTTGGAAAGGCTGTGGAGAGACAGCAAAGGAAAGCAGTGAAGATGCTCAGAGCAAGGCTCCAGCAGTTCTGCCTCCACCCCCAGCCCAGCTGCCCCATGTCTGGCGAGTCTGCGCAGCTCCCCTGTGCCTGTGGGACAGCCAGGGGGGACACTGAGGGGGACAGCAGCTGTTGGCAGGAGAGGGGGAGCAGAGGGGGGCAGAGCTGCCATCAGCTCCTGGATGCTCCGGCCTCCGAGCCAGGCAAGCAGGAGGCACAGACAGGACTGCTGGGAGGGAAATCAAGTGGGAGCTGCCAGAGCGACCCCAGGGGGCTCAATGGGGATGCACCACAACCCCCATTGAATGGCAGCAGCCTGGCCCTGGTGGATGAGCCTGCAGCTCTCACCAAGTGCCCTGGCTCTGCCCCAGAGCTGCCCCCAACAGCAGACAGCCCCACGGCCAACCCGAGCCAGGAGTGGAAAGTGGTGAAGATCCAACGGGTTCTCATCAATCCTGACATTGAGCCAAAGAAAGCAGGTAAGAGAAACCCCCTTTGGCCACTGTTGGAAAGGCTCTGCTGTTCTCCTGGTGAGAACACCCAGCTCTTCCCAGGGCAGGACTTCCCCTGGGTTAGAGGTCCCAGGCTTCCAGCAGAGCTGCTGGGACTATTTTAGCTTAAGATGATCTCTCTGGCCTTAAAAATAAGGAGGAATCTGTGGCTTTTCTCGGGAGGGGGGTGGGAAGGCAGCAGGCGGGCTCCCACCATCTCCAGGAACTCAACCCATCCTTAAGCGGGCATGAATAGGATGGACTTCCCGGCCCTCACTCTGGCCATGGGGCTTGGTGGGATCCTGCCCAAGACAGAGTGAATGGGACCAGCTCCTGTGGCACTGTCTGGGATAGGGATACCTCTCCTCCATTGACTGGGGATGGCCAAGCATCCCTCACATGGCTTTGGGCCATTTCTGTCAGCCCCTGGTTTAAAAACTAAGCGCTTTATTTCAGGCTGGTTGGTGCTTACAATGCTCTCTGCCATCACCTCACTTCACAGCCCTGTGCCACAGCTGCTCCTCCCCGCCCATGACTGTCCCTTCAGCCGCAGTGACACAAATACAGGTTCATATCTAGGGTTACTGTGGCTGTTCCATGCCTGGACTGCCCCACCTCCCCGTGGGAGATGCTCCCACAGAATCCACCCTCTTACAGGCACTGGACCCATTTTTAAACCCCGCTTCCCCCCTCCTTTCTATTTTGCTCCTGCCCAGCTGCTATCTCAGCTGCCACACGGCGCCGAGGCAGGTGTGTCCCTGTCCCCATGGGATGGCATTATCCGATGCTGCTGCTCAGCTCACAGCCTGGTTTTCCCAAAGCAGCCCTCAGGACTGGGTGGGATGGGGTGGGACCGGATGGGGATGCTCGAGGTGAACCCGGTGTCCAGAATCCACTCCCTCCCTGCCTTTTTGCAGTGTCAGACATCCTCAAAACCAGCGGCTCCTGGATGGGACACAGGCTGGGAAGCTCAGCCAAGCCCTTTGGCTCACAGCTGCTCCAGCAGCATCGTGTTTCAGGGCTCAGCACACAAACCAGATGGACCCAAATAGTCTTCCCATTTCTCACTGCTCCGGGATGGCAGATCTGTGGTGGGGAAAGGTCAGGCCTGACTCTGTCCAGGCTCAGCATTTTCCTAATCCCCGCCGCCATCCAGCACTTTTGCTGCCAGCCTGGAATTTTAAAGTAACTCAACAGGTTTGTTGGAAAGAGTTTGTCTGTCCCGTTTCCTCCCCCTCCAAGTGAGATCACCACCAGCCACTGCCTGTGGGACCCGTCAGACTTTCCAGAGCCTCCAGGCAGGATGTCACTGAGGGTCCTGAGTGCTGGGAGCAGCTCTGGGACCTTGCAGAAAGCCTCCAGGTTTGGGAAAGAGAGGTTTGGTTCAGTGCAGATGAGAGGAAAGGGCAGGTGCCCTCACAAGTGGCAATAGGGCTCTTCCTGCAGCAGGCTGTTAGCAGGAGCATCTCTGGGAGATGTCAGGGGTTTGCTTCTCTTCAGCTGTCTGGGGGTGCAGGAACCCTCACCACTTCCAGTTTCCGCAGGAGAAGAGGATGCATCCATCCACACACAGAGTGGTGCAGGGCTGGCCCTGGGAGCCGGGAGCCAAACGGGTGCCCCACCTTGAGCAGTGTGGACCCACCCAGGCGGGTCCCAGGTGCCCCTTTGGTCCTCATCCAGCAGCCCAAGGCCAGGCTGGTTGCTCTCAAATATCCGGCACGGCGGCCCGGGCTAGTTGGCACCTCTCAGGGCAGGCTGGGGAGCACAGGAGCCCCGGGTAGAGGCAGCGGCTGGGAGATGCAGGAGGCAGGACAGGTTTCTCTGTCTGGTGTGCAAATAAATGGAAGGTTTCTCTCCCTGGGGGCTGCAGAGCCAGCGCCAGGCTCCCTCAAAAACCAGGAAAGCACAAAAAAGGACAGAGGGGCAGGAAGAAAGGAAATTAGAAAGGCAAAAAATCAAGCCAAGAGCTCATCCTGAGGTGTGGACAGGCATGGGAAGGGGGTGAGGGCGGTCTCACCCGCAGCCAGGGAGCTCTGCAGACCCAGAGGGGTGGTGGGGGTGGGACGGGGTGCTGGCTGCCCAGGAATTACCTTGCCCAGAACCGTGGTCCCCTTGTGACTGGGAGCAGACCACCCCTGGCAGAGGGGTTTCAGGAGGTCCCCAGAGCAGGGGCACTGGTGCTGGATTGTTGTCTCTGGATTTTTGCCTTCCTCCAAGTGCCTCAGAACTTTAGGCACTGGGGAAAGCTGCGGAAAGGGGAGGCCCCACATCACGAGCAGCATCTGAAACGTGAGGTGCTGCGGGTGGAAAGATGGAAAAAGGGTGAAGGGCTGGGAAAGGGGGTGCCCCGGGATGGGTAAGAGGATGCTCAGGACTGTTAAGGGGGATGTGCAGGGCTGGGAGAGAGGGATGCCCCAGAATGGGATAAGGGAATGCCCCAGACCGGGAAGGGGATGGGGAGAGCTGGGGAAGGGGATGCCCCGGGCTGGGGAAGGGGATGCCAGGCTTCACCCACTCCCGCAGCTGAGGGCAGACGGGACGAGAAGCGGCGGAACAGGGACATCGGGGAGGGGCTGCCAGAGTCGCCGGGCGGGGGGCACCCGTCCCGTCCGGTCTGTCGGTCGGTCTATCGGGGCGGGCAGGGGCAGGGGCAGCGCCTGCGGGACCCGCCAACCCCCGGCCCCGGCCCCCCCCCCCCCCCCCCCCGGGCCCGCTCCGAGGGCGGAGCTGCCGCAACTTTCCTGCCCGCCGCCTCCTCCCCGGTGCAGTCGGGCTGCGCGGGGAGGCGGCACCGGCACCGGCACCGCGGGTACGGTCGGGCTGGAGGGGCAGGGGAGGCAGGGACCGGGGGGCTCCGGGCGGGGGCCGGGGGGTGCCGGTGCAGAAGTGCCGCGGGAAGGAGGTTGTGTGGGCACGCAGAGGAGAGTGCAGTGGGGGTGTTGGGATCTGGGGTGTCCGGGGTGCCGGGGGACGGCAGCGCGCAGGGGGTGCATAGGGGTCCGAGGTGCACGGGGGGGCCGGGGGTGCATGCCCAGAACCCTCGTGGGTGCGATGGCGGGCGAAGGGTGGGCGATGGGGCACACGGAGCCGGGGCTGAGCGGGGTTTGTCTCCAGGAATGAGCGGGGCAGGTGTCTGTTCCCTCCGCCGGCACCCGGGTGTCCGATGTGGGGCGTGGGAGGCACAGCGAGGACACACGGTGGGGACATGGAGGGACGTGGGGGTCCTCCTCGGGGCTCGGCTGGGTCGCACCTTCCAGCTCCGCAGAACTTCCCAGGCGATGTCCCCTGTCCCCTGCGCCAGGGACACGACCTCCCCTGGCCATGGCACCCATGCTGGGGACACGAGGTCTGTCCCTCGGCTTGGCAGCCAGCAGGATGGATCCTTTACGGATCGTGCAAGGGACAGGCAAAGGCCCCGTTTCGTTCCGCTGCCCTCCCCGCTCTGCCCACCCCAAGGGACACTCCGAGCCATTTGACCTTCTCTCGCCAGGCCAGCGCCGCTGGCTCAGGGCACCAGCCCGGCAGGGCTGTCCCCGGAACCTGGTAGCTCGGGATGGGTCGCAGCGAGTTCCAGCAGCAGTGAGCACAGTGGGGCTGGGACGCACTTTCCAGGTGGGATGGAGTGGAGTCCCCGTGGTACCCGGCCGTGGGATGGGCTGGTTCTGCTGCCCTCGGGGTGGATGGATGGCAGGTCTGCCTGGGGGAGGTCTGCCCGGCTCCAGCTGCCTTTTCCAATGATAAAAGCTTGTTTTTAGTCAGTTGCAGAAGGTGCTGCCTCCACTTGTGAGGTGGCAACAGCCTCTTCTTGCCCAGTGTGGGCACATGTGGGGCTGGGGCTGCTCACTGCATCCTCCCAGGAACTGGGGATGGGCAGGGGCAGACAGCCCCCTTTCAAACTTAATCCCCACTACCCTCTTCTCCCTCCACCCCGGGAATGCCCCAGGACTTGCTGCTTGGAGCCTGTGTGGCCATTTCATCAGGATTTGGGTGCTGAGTGCCGGGCACGGCTGTGAGCCTGGAGGAGCTTGGGGAGGCAAACAGCTCCAAATCCAGCAAAGCCCCTGTGAACAGAGCACAGGGAAAACTTGCAAGCACAACGAATTTTCTTGCTGTGCCACATTTTGTCACTGGCAAAGGCACCAGTGTGGAGAGGCCCAGCACAGAGCGTCTGCCAGGCAGGCGAGGTTGATCCCTCCACAGCACCCACCACTTGAGCCAGATCTTTTTAGGGCTGCAGGGCCAGCATGGATAAAAACTTCATGGAGGTTTCATATCTGGGGCACAGGAGGGTTGGAAGCTGGGAATGAGGCAGAAAATTGTCATCTTTTTGTCCATATGTTTGAATCATATCCGTTTGTAGCTAGCTCAGCTGCCTGTCTGTGCTACCCTCCGTGTTTTCCTAGCAGCAGATTACTGGGAGCTGGAGGGAAATGTGTGCACAGACTTAAATGTGTGAGCTGGTACGCATTGCAAAAAGTCCTGCACAGCTGTAGCTGGGGCAAGGGGCCAGTTGGCCTCTCTGCCAAAAAACCTGCTTACATTTCCTCAGTGTCCAAAGTCCTCAATGTTTGGGTGAAAATGCTGGATCTCCGCTCCTCAGCATTGCCTGGCTGTGGATGCGCAGTGGAGTTCGTGTCAGGTGGCACAGAGCGTGTCCCTCTGGAAATGGGGTTTGTCTTGGTTTCGCTCTTAGTATTGCCAGTGGGATTTTGCCAGCAAGAGGCACCATTTGGGTTGACCCACAGAAGCCCAAGAAATGTTTGGAAGGGAGAAAATGTGCCTGCTGGTTATGGATGGTGGGTGCTCTGACAGAGGGTGGTCTGCAGGGACACCCTGAGCATGGCCAAGGTGGGCTGCAGCATTGGGATGGCTGAGCATCCAAATCTGGAGCAGGCCAAACTGAAGATTTTGGAGTCGCCTGCCAGCTCTGACTCCAAGGTTTCATGTGAACTGTTGCATCCTGCAGGTCCCATTAGGACTTGGGTACTTCTTGGCTTCTCTGTACAAGGACTTCTCACCAGGCACAGCTTCCAAGTCCCTGTTTTCCTTCTTGTGACATCTCAGCCATGTCAATACCATCAGCTTTCACTGAATCTGTCAGTTCAGTGAAACTGCAGTTTAAGGCCAAATCTTCATCCCATTTCAGCTCTTGGAGTTCATCTTAGAGCAGGATGGGTCACAAGCCCTGTCTGATACATCTTTTACCTTCATTTGGGGTCAGATGGGGTCCAGCCTTTGCTGGCTGGACTTCAGACATCCTGCTTTAGCACCCTTCAGGGGGATCCATCCTTTGGATGGAAAGCTGAGATGGAAGGAATTTTTTTCCCCCATCTGTCCAGGAAGTGAGAGCAACAAAAATGCCTTTCATCACCTTCGTCATCCTCACTCTGGAGGAGAGAGCACTGTACATGCCGTGGGAAGGATGACTGACAGCTCGGCAAGAAGCTGTTAAGCTCTGCACTTGGGGGATGTTCAGGAAGTCACCCCTGGAGCAACGGAAAACCTACAGAGCAAGTGCCTATATAAATACATAGATAGAGATCTATAGGCTTCTGTGGCCAGAGCTGAAGTGTGTTAAACCAGAGCAGCACTTGGAGCTGCTCCTGTGTGCCAG
>JACBWW010000029.1:6344766-6458327 GCA_020086605.1 Lanius collurio | reverse complement strand
AGGGAGGCAGGAAGGCAGGAAGGCAGGAAGGCAGGAAGGCAGGAAGGCAGGCAGGCAGGCAGGAAGGAAGGCAGGCAGGAAGGAAGGAAGGCAGGAAGGCAGGAAGGCAGGAAGGCAGGAAGGCAGGAAGGAAGGCAGGCAGGAAGGCAGGAAGGCAGGAAGGCAGGAAGGCAGGCAGGAAGGCAGGAAGGCAGTAAGGAAGGCAGGAAGGCAGGAAGGCAGGAAGGCAGGAAGGCAGGAAGGCAGGAAGGAAGGAAGGAAGGAAGGAAGGAAGGAAGGAAGGAAGGAAGGAAGGAAGGAAGGAAGGAAGGAAGGAGATGTCATCCTTTGGATTTTGGACAGGGCTCTGGGTACTGGGTGGAAACCAGCCCCCAGTGCTGCACCAGCCCCTTGGACACACATAATTTTACTTTGGCCTCCTCCCTGCACTGCTTTGGCTGCCTTAGGCCCCATGCCCCTTCTCTTTCTCGTCCCCAGCACCTGGACGTCTCAGTGCATTCACCTCCCTCCTGCCAGCCTGGGGCTGGAGAAAAGAACCAGCTAGAGCCCACCCAGGGCTGCCAGCTGGCAGGAGATGGAAGGGAGGATGATGGAATGTTCTCTGTGGCTGGGAGGGGAGTGAGTGGTGCAGAAACTGCCCCAGGTGGCAGAATCTCTCCAGACACCATGGCAGATGGATAAAGGCTCTTGCACTGGGTGAATAACCTCATCCCACGGCTCAGGCTGGAGCAATTTCCTCTGGACTGCTGGAGACTTTGGTGCTCTTCATCTGTGTCATAAAAATTGGATGTGAAGAGCAATTCTTACCCTCAGCATTCCAAGTAGTATCCTGAGGGATTTGTTTCCACTGGACTTAGGTGGACTAGCCCAGGATTGGTGGGTGCTGGGTGGGCAGGGGCAGAGGGGCTGCTGGAAGAGTGGAGGGCATGAGTATGGATGGGAATAGATCTGAGAGAAGGGGTTTCAGGTGGGGGAGTCCACCCTGGAGCACACCCGGCCTGGAGTGATGCCCATGCTTGTGGCGACATTCAGGGACGGAGACACCCAGGGACAAAATCCCGGTGGGCAAATCCCAGAATTGGTCCCAGCTACGTGGGAGCGTATCTGGCAGCTAGTCCAAGCAGGGACGGGCTGGCCAAGAGCTGAGTCATCCCTCCAGCACGGAGGAGATCCCCCAGGGCCCCTCGTTTGCTGTTAAAAGGCAGTAGCAAGAGCAAGAGGCTGCGAAATGGCTCCGCCGAGAGCTCGGCTTCTTAGGCAGCCCCGGCCTCCGAGGAAGAGAGGATGCTCCGCTCGGAGCACGAAACCCGCAGACATCTGGAGCCTGTGGCTTGTTTCTCAACGGCTCCTTGGCCGTGTTTCTCCTCCGTTTCGGAGATAAAGGCGGCGAGGGTGACCCCGCGGAGCGGGAGCCGCGGTGCTGGCCGCCCTCCAGCCAGCCCGGCCGGAGGAAGCAGCGGCCCCGCTCTGTGCCGCCGCCAAAGCAAATAGAAATGGGGCGTTAAACAATGCTGGGCGCGAACCGGGGGGGACTGGCCGCCGGCGTCGCCGCCGCCGCCGGGCTCCTCGTCTCCAGGAGAGTTTCCACTGACATCTCTGCCTGCTCTGCCCGCTGCCTGAAGGCTTGCTCCAGGGCATCCTGCACACCTCAGTGGTGTGCAGGGACTTGTAGGGTGCTGAGGGAGGCAGGAGGGATGAAGGGTGAGAAACAGGAGTTGCCCAGTTCCAGCAGCCCTCCTGCTTACCGTGGGCTTGCTGGAAGGGTTTGGCTTAGTCATCCATCCCTTCCCTCGCTGGTAGGCTGAGCCACTGCTGAAAATATCCTGGAAGACTCCCAAGCAGCACAGAAGGCAAGAAAATGAAGAACACATGAAGGAAGGGAAGACGGGAAGGGATGGGAAGGAAAGAGGAGCAGGGCTGGGAGCGGGCGGTCTTGGCCACCCACCTCCCTGCTGGGGCCAGAGCAGAGACACCCATCAGAGCCATCCTGGCAGTGCCTTTGGGAAGGGGGCTGCACCCTTGCTGGGTGCGGGGGTGATGCTGGCAGTCCGAGCTGGTGTCTGTGCCCAGCAGTGGCCTCGACAGGGTGGGGGACGCTGCCCTTCCCACGGGTGCTTTCGGAGGGGGTGTAAGTTCATAGGAAATTGCTCACCCTGAGAAAATGCATTCCCGGCAGCTCCACATCCTTTCGGTCTTAGGGAAGGGCTGGTGCCCTGACCTTTGTCCGGCTCAGGAGAAGCCCAAGCGGCACTCGCCGCGGGGCTCTTGCCAGGCTTTTAGCGCATTGCTTCTAGCACTTAGTGCTGAGTCCCGAGGCGTGAGGATGGCTCCTCGCTGTGTCCATGTCTGTGTCCAGCTGGGCAGGATCAGCACAGCTTCTGTCGGCTGCTGCCATCTCGTGTTGCTCCATTCATGAGTCCCCCGCCAGGGCTGCCCACCGGCCGTGCTGTGAGGTCGGGGTGGGTTGGCATGTCCCCACTGTCCCCGGGTTTATGTCCTGCCCGCTCGGGGCTGAGCGTGCGGGGGTTCGGGGCAAGGGGCTGGGGACACACGCTGGCCTCTTCCCTGCCACTGCCTCCTTGAGCCGGGGACGAAGCCATGTGAGCTGCAACCGTAGACCTGCTCGCAGAAATTCCTTTCCCATATAGTCAGTGCGGTGGGCGCGCAGAACCCAGCCGAAACACAGGGTGGGATGGTGGACAGGTCCTGAGTGTCACTAGGTGTCCCCTGGGCTTTCCCATCTGTCCCAGCATCTTGGTGGGTGCTGCGCTGGGTCCCCATTGCCCCCGGACCGTGTACCGCAACCCCAGCGCATCTCTCCTGCCCTCCCCCTGCTACCAGGGAAGGAATTGGGATGCCAGGGGATAGCTGGAGGAAGGGCTGCCAGTCCTGGGCGGGGATGACTGACACTCCACATTCCCACTGAGCGCCCTAATCCCCCTCTCCCCTCTGCCCAGGTCTCTCCCGCAGCGCCAGCCTCTCGGAGAAGGAGCTGAAGGAGGCGAAGGCACGGAGCCAGAGGATCGCGGCTCAGCTCACCACGGCGCCCGGCCCCAGCTCCAAGGGCGTCCTGCTGTTCCACCGGCGCAGGCAGCGCGTTGAGGGGCTCACGGGGGCTGGGCATGGCGGGGGGCCGCCGCTGAGCCCTGCGCCCCAGCCTCGGCAAGCGGCCATGGAGCAGGGCCAGGGGCAGGGGATGAAGCCGGAGCCTGACCAGCCTGGCAATCCAGGAGAAGGGATGCTGGCAAACGCCTCCCCGTGCCAGGAGCTTCCTGCTGAAGCCCAGCAGGTCCCACTCAGCGTTTACCTGAAGGAGAACATGGCATCGGCCGCCACCAACGGCGTGCAGGAGCAGGCAGCCAGCGGGATGGAGAGAGGGGTGGAGGGGCTCGGAAATGGAGGAGCCCCTGCAGGGCTGAACACGGCTGCTCTTGTCCTGCCACAGAGCCCCGAGGAGGGGAAGAACGTCAAAGTGCCCAGTGAGGTGCCCGGTGAGGTGCCTAGAGAGCTACCCAGCGCTCCAGCGGGGACAGCCACAGGGATGGCATCGCCAGCCGGGCAGCAGCAGAACGGGGCACAGGGCCGGCAGTACTATGAGGTCCATCTCACCCTGGCCAAGCCCAAGCCTGTGAAGAACCGGACGGCCAGACCCTTTGGCACCCAGGCATCCCCTGCCAGTGCCCAGCCGGCCGAGGAACCCCCTGCCCCCGAGCTGCCCCCACCTCCAACCTATGCAGAGACCCTCAGCAGTCCCCCACCCCTCACCCGTGTCCGCTCTCCCCCTGCCTACTCGGCCTTGTACCCCACCCAGGAGCAGAAGATGCTGCCAGATCCCCTCCTGGGCTGTGGGGTGAGTGGACCAAACCCCTTGCCCAAAACAGGGATCCTGGAGGAGTCGGCTGCCCGACGAGGCAGCAGAAAGTCCATGTTCACCTTTGTGGAGAAGCCGAAGCTGGGCCCCAATCCTGACCTGCTGGACCTGGTTCAGAGTGCAGATAGCAGGAAGAAGCAGAAGGAGCAGGGGGAGCCCAGTGCTGAGGATGAGCCCTTCGCCCTCGGGGCTGAAGCTTCGAACTTTGTCCCCAACAGCACAGCCAGGGGTGTGCAGCACCTCCCACCAGCTGAGGATGCTCCGGCATGGTCCTCCTGCCTCAAGTCTCCCACCATCCAGCCCAAGAAGAAGCCACAGCCCAGCCACATCCTCAGTGAAGCCAGAGGGAAGGGGGCTGAGCTCTTTGCCCGCAGGCAGTCCAGGATGGAGAAGTTCATCATTGAGGCCCCCTCTCAGCCCGAGCTGCTGCGGTCCCCATCACCCACCATGTCCCTACCTCCCTCCTGGAAGTATGATAACAATGCTTATCTGTCACCCATGGTCTCCAGACGCCCCTCCAAGAGTCCCTGCAGGCCCTCCAAAACCCCTCCTGCATCACTTTATGGGAGCAACCTAGCAGAGAATGAGGTGTCCCAGAAAGAGCTGGAGATCTCCAAGCACCAGCCTTACCAGCTCCAGTCTTCTCTCTTCATCCTCTCCCCATCCAAGGGGCCAGCAAGGTCCATGCCCCAGGAGATGCCTCCCCCCAGACCCTCTCTTCCCGACTCCTACCCCTACCCTCAGCAAGCCTCCTGCCCGACCTCTCCGTTGCCTCCTTCTCCAGTTTGGCATCCCCCTGTGGTGCCCAGTGCCAGCCAGACCGCTGCCAGCCCCTTGCCCAATGCTGCTGGGGCTCTGCCCCTGACTCACGACAGCCGTGCCAGTCCTGGAGCCCCGGCTGAGGTGTTGCTGGCCTCCCCGTGCCGCCTGCTGCCGCCCCGGGCCAAGGCCGGCTTCCAGGCACCCCGGCCCTCCTATTCCACCAGGAATGCTGGCATCGAGCCACAGGTGTGGAAACCTTCTTTTTACTACAAGTAGAGGTGGTGGAGAGAAAAAACACAGGGGTGATAGGCTGAGTCCTCCCTAATTGCTCATGGGAGCACCAAAAGCCAAATCAACCACAAAAAAAGAGATGGGGGAAAAAAAAGAAAATAGAAAAAAGAAGTGGTTGTGAGGCTGCAGCGCCGGGACAGCGGGTGAGAGGCACTACCAAATCCCCAGTGCAACTGGGGCTGAGGAGTCCCAGGGAGGCAGCAGGAGCTGGGCACAGAGCCTGCAGAATCCCCAAGAGTCATCAGGAGCCTGCCTGTCCCACAGGGCTGCTCTTGCTCTTCTCTCACCTGGAAACTGTATGGAGCATCGCACCTCTGGCTCACTCCTTTCCTCACCTCTGGCTTTTCCAGCTCTCCTAGCTCTCCTCTGCATCCCTTCTGTCCTGTGGCTCTTCTCAGCCTCCTACCAAAGCAAACCTGGAGGGGACACGCTGCCTTTCTGCCTCACTGTGCCTGCTCCTGGCTCTTCTGTTACTCCTTCAGGATCTGTCCTCGTTTGCTTCCTCACAGCGGAGGAAGAACTGCATCCCTCAGGAAATGGCAGAGTCCAGTGGTGCTGGGCCCAGGGACACTGCGGGGTCCCTGTCCCTGCCTGGGCTCAGTCCAGCTGGGGCTGGGGCAGGCAGTGCTGCGTGGCACAGCTGGAAGCAAGGGGTGGGCTGGGATGAGGAGGGTGCGAGGGCAGAGCTGCTGGGTGATGCTCAGCCCAAGGCTCGTGGTCCAGCTGTGCCTCTGCCCATGCCCTCTTGCCACTTTCCCCATGGTGCCAAGTTGCCTTTTGACTGTGCTTTACTTCTCTTGCATTTTTCTTTTCCCCCCTCTTTCTGAATACACTCTCTGCGCTGTCACACCTGGCTCTTCTCTTTCCTGTCGTCTGGGGGGCAGTGCAGGGTGATGGATCCTGGGCAGTGCAAGGGGGTCTCCAACCATCCCCCAGAGGGACACTTTTGGAAGCTGCAGGTAGAGAGAGGTCCTGACACATATTCTGGGCAAGGATGATTAACAGCAGGCTCAGCCTGCCCTGATCTCCTTGGTGGGCGAGGGGGTGCAGGGTCAAATGCATTTTGGGGACCTCTTGCACAGCTCCTATGGGGCTGTGCCAGCATGAATCTTACCCTGGCACCCTCCTGTCGCTGTGCCCCTGCTCTGTCCCTTCATCCCCCAGAGTGGGGGTCACTAACCCGCTCTCTGTCCCTCTCCAGGACAGGCGGTCGTCCCTCCCTGCGTCGCCCACCTGGACGCCCCGGCTGGCGCGGCGCCCGGGCAGCCTGGACGGCTGGGCCAGCCCGGCCTCGGTGCCCGAGCTGGATGAGGGACCTCCCACGTCCCCTCCGTGGAGCGAGAGGTCCCTGTCCCCGCTGCGGCAGGACGCAGACCCCCGGGCCAGCCGGCAGATGCAAGCACGGCTCGCCAGGAACATCATCAATGCTGCCCGCAGGAAGAGTTCTTCTCCCAAAGCCGTGGGGCTGGAGAGCTCCCGACCCTTCACCCCCATCTCTGCCGGCCCCCCCAGCCTGCCCCAGTCGCCCCGGCTGGGGCCCAGAGGGCCGGCACTGCAGGCTGCCAGCAGCGTGCTGGGGAGCCTGGCCAGCCCCTCGCCCACCCACAAAAGCCCCCTGCGATCGCCCCGGGCAGGCAGCCCCCAGTTCTGTGCCTCCCCCGGGATGCCCCAAGCCGCCTGGGCAGAGGGTCGCCGGCTCCTGTTGCCATCCAGCGGGTCTTCCTGCCCCGTGCCCAGGCTGTCCCCCATCCCCAAGAGCCCCCTGCCATCCCCCGTGGTGGGTGGGCGGTCCCCAGCCAAGCGTTGCACCTCCCGGTCCCCGACGGACTCGGATGTCTCCCTCGACTCCGAAGACTCGGGGACCAAGAGCCCTGGAATTCACAGCTTCAACCTCTGTCCCCGGGGCTGGACCAGCAGCCTGCGGCTGAAGACGGGGAGCCTGCCCTCAGGGGCACCCTGCACGTCCTAGAAAAGCCAGCCCCCGCCAAACCACCCTCTCCCTCGGCCCGTCAGCGCGGGTGATGCCACCCGCTCACCCCCCACCGGGAACACACCAACCCCCGAGGTTGAAGTCTCCAAAAAACAGTGTCCCTTGGGAGCAGCCACGGCCCCTCTGTGTGCCAGAGGGGTCAGGTGCCTCGTGCCCGCCCGCCATCCCATGGTCCTGCTCTATTTTTACCACTCTAACCTTTCGGGGGCAGGACTGCGTGGTCAGCAGGCAGAAGCAGGCAGAGTGGGGGAGCCACCCCCCCCACGGCCTCTCCCTCGGCAGTCCCTGCCTGCCAGCCAGCCCTGTCTGCATAGCCCGGATGGGATGGGCTGGGTGGTCCCGTGTGAGCCCCTGTGCCCAGCTCCCTGATGTTATCCCGAGGTGTCACTGCAGCTCTGCTTCCCTGGGGTGGCACAGCTGCTGCAGGTGGGCACCATCGATTGGATGCCATGAGCAGGGTCCCTCTTCCAGCCGCTCCCAGCCTCTAGATTTGGCTGGTGTCAATTGAAACCAGATTTTAGAGAGGAAAAGTTAATTTTTAATTCCCGCCAGTTATTCACTGATTTATTTTTTTTTAAGCTTTTGACCCCCATCTCAAAGAAATTCTCCCAAATCCTTCTGTCCCCGGAGAACAAAAAGAGCCAAAGTTATTTATTGCCACGTTAAGGGGACTGTTTACAGGTGCTCTCCTGCCCTGCCCAGACCAAGAGGGACAGCCCCATCTTGTACCTGTCACTGTCCCCATACCCAAGTTCACCACATTCCTATCCCCTCTCCAGTGGGATGGAGGCACACACAGGAACTGATGGGTGCTGTGACAGCTAGGGCAGGTGGGAAGGAGTGAGGGACCATGGGGGCTGAAGGAAATGGTAAAAGTTGCAGAGAGTTTGAAGGAGGTGTCGACACAGAAGGTGATTCTGAGAATGCTGGTGTCCCCACACCTTGGGGCCAGTGAGACCAGCACTGGACAAGAGGTTGCATTTGGGCTGCCAGGCCTCTGGCATATTCCCATTCAGGAAGCTCATCACCCCTTCCCTTTCCCCAGGACATGCTGCTGAAGCCAGCCCATCCCTGTTCCCAGGAGTACCTCCACACTGCAGGCTGCCCTTTCTGGAACATAGTCCCCATTCCCAGGACACATCTCCCACCCTCGCTCCAGCAGCCACCACAACCTGCGTTCACCACACTGCTGTACATCCAGCTCAGAAATAAACTGCCGTTATCCCACCCAGGCTGGCTCTGATCTGTCCCCGAGGTGGCCTGGGCACGCATGGCACATGGCACCTCCTGCTGCTGCTACATGTCCCCAAGGGTCAGCCCTGCTCCATGCCAAGTGACAGCATCTGCATTTGTGTGCACCAGCCGTGCTTCATGCTGGGCTGATGGTGTCCTGGTCCCCAAGGGTCAGAGCCCTGCTCCGTGCCAGGATTATGGCATCCTCATCCCTGTGAGTCAGACCTGTTCCATGCTGGGGTGACGGCATCCCAGTCCCCAAGGGTCACAGCCCTGCTCCGCCCCCTTTCTCAGCCAGAAATAACTTCTGTCCCGTGGCTGGACCTTGGCATCTGGGCTGGAGCCCAGGAAGTGTTGGGGCTAGCAGCGGGAGCCCAAGGGTGCCGTGAAGGGCCAGCAAGGGCCACCGAGTGCTGGTGGCTGCAGCTTGGCTTCAGCCTCATCTCCAGTGCAGCAGGAGAGGAATCTTCAGTCCCCAGCATCTGGGGTATCCCCTGGCCAGGTAGGGAAGGTGAGGTCCCACCTGGGGGTCAGCAGGTGGGTGGGTGCACAGGGTTTGGGGATGCTCTTGGAAAAGGGGAAACCACCTCTGTGGGGGTCAGGGTAGAGCCTCCCTGGAGCGAGGCAGAGGGGACGATGGGGTGCAGGTCCCTGGCTCGTTGTGGGGATGGTTAACGATGAACTCAGAGCTGGCAGGGAGCTGCATGCCAGGCACCCCAGCCCTATGGAGAACCCGGCACCGCAGGGCCCTTAAGGGAAGGTATCCAGCATCAGCCTGAGCTGAGGGATGCCAGACACACCAGAGTTGAACAGCACTTGTGGAGCCGAGCGCCCCAGCAGTACAGGAGGGTTCTGCTGCAGGTGGGCAGCTCAGGGGGCTCAGACTGGGGCTGCTTTCCAGCTGCCTCTCCGCAATGGAGCAACACAGCCAGATGGTCCCAGGACCCTTCTTGCCGCTGGCTGGGCTCACCAGCTCCCTGCAGGTTCAGGGTTGCAGCTCCTGCACCCTTGGGGCCAGCAGCTGAAAATAGCTCTGCTAAGGCGGAGGTGTTGGGGGGGTGGCAGGCAGGGCCCCCGCTCAGCTGGCAGCTGCTGCTCTGAGGGCGCTCAAGGCACAAGGACAGCAGCTTGCTGTGGGCAAGGACAGAGGCAAGGACAGTTTCTGCCCTAAAGAAAGGCAGAGAGGAAGAATGACAGGCAGGGGCTGAGGGGCAGCATGGTTTGAACATTTCCTACATCTGTTGAAGGGGACAGCGAACAGTGTGGGGAGATGCTCACCTGAATCACAGCACGTCTCTGGGGCGTGTCTGAGGCTGACATCCCCATGCTTGGTGTCACTCCCAGGGTGCCTTTCTCTTCCAGCCAGACAGGATCCATCCCCCTCCCACAGAGCTGCCCCAGGAGCACGGCAGCAAGTGATGACCATCATGAGACCAGGCCCTGAAGATGGTAAGGGGGTGCAGGGGTGTCACCAGCCCCAGGGCAGTGCTGCCCTCCTTGACTATGGGCCAGACCCAGCTCTGGTTGAGGCCATTGGCCCTGCTTTTGCTGGAATAGTCCATGCACCGGGTGGGAGAGGCTTCTTGAACCTCTGGAGCTCCCTGACAATTCCTCACACCGAGGAAATGCCAGTTCCTGGCACGGGCAAATGGCCCAGCCACAAAACAGGGAACCCTAGGAGGGGATACGCTGTCTGTGTTGGCTTGGGAGTCCCTAACACTGCAGCAGCCTCAGCTGTAGCTGTGCTCTCCCAGCTTCCCCAGAGCCCCAGCTGGATCTGGGGAAGAAGATGAGCACAACACAGGATCTGATGATCGAGGAGCTCTCCTTGCGGAACAACCGTGGCTCCCGGCTCTTCCAGCAGCGCCAGAAGCGGATGCAGCGCTTTGTCTTTGAGCATCCCAGCGGCTCCAGGCAGGTGGGTCTGAGGACAGCCCTCCCCTGGCTCTTGCAGCCTTTCCAGGGAAGGAATTCCTGGCCGGGTCAGCAGTCTCTCTGCAGGGCAGAGGTGCTTGGCTGACTGCTACGTGGAGATGGAGAGATGTCCCAGTGGGCTGGGCATGGAGATGGGCAAACATGGGGTTCAATATCCACCAAAGAAGAAGGGGATGGTACTGATCCCCCTCTGCACCCACTTATTGTCTCCTGCAGCTCCCAGGGCAAGGGGGAGGTGGCTCACACCACACTGGGAAAGGAGACTCAGAAGGAACAGTGAATGAACAGATGGTGAGTAAATGGAGGAAGAAGCTCTGAGGTGCTTTCAACCACCCCCTGAGTTCCAGCTGGGGCAGGAGGAGTTCCCCCCTGTGCCTGTTAACTCTCCCCTCCACAGGCAGGGGAGAATGCTGGGGGCCAGGAGAATTATCACTCTGAGCTCCATGTGGCAGCATCACCCCAGGGTGGCCCCCCAGAAGTACCCAAGAAGTCAGAGAAGGTCTTGCACATGAGCAAAGTCCTGAACCCCAGTGCCCTGGCCCCAGGTAAGTCAATGCTGCCTGCACCCAAACCTGACACTGCTGTGATCTCAGTGAGCTGCTGCCTGCTGAGGGGTCTGCCCAAAACCCTCCCCCAGAGATTTTATATGTACACATAGATATACCTACATATTTATGTTATAGATATGCATTCCAGGCCCCAGTAACAGGTCTTCCATGGCCGTGCAGAGGCCAAGCTGTTCCCAGCCCCTGCCTCAGCCTGGCTATGGCCCCAGCAGCCCACACTGTCTCTCCCCCTGCACAGGGTACTCGAGTCCCCTCAAAGAAATCCCCCATGAGAAGTTCAATGTCACTGCCATCCCCAAGGGCTACCGGTCCCCATGGCAGGAGCTCTTTGGTGACAGGGACGATGCTGTGTATGGCAAGAACCAGCCGCCCATGAGACTCCCTGCGTGGGACTTCAGGAGCTTCAACAGGTAACAGGGGCAGACACCACCAGCCAGGCCAGCCCCCAGCCCTTGGCCAAGCCCTTCAGCCTCGAGGAGCACCCACCATCCTGCCAGGGAAATGCAACAGTCCATGCCCTCTTTATACACCACAGGGGCACAGCAAGGGCTCAGGATGCTCTTTTGCATCTCAGGAGCTCCTCTGTGGCTCCCTGCAAAGCTCCCTGCCTCCAGCAGCTCTCTCCCAGATCTCCCCTCAGCTCTACCACTGGGCTTGCACAGCCTTAAGCAGCTTGATCTCACTGGGTAACCTCAGGGATGAAATTTGGGAGGGCCAATTCTTATGCACATGGTCCTAGAGAAGGAATCACTCCCGTTCCCAGCTGGGCTCAGCCCTGGGCTGGATGGAGGAATGACACAGACAGTGCCAAGTATCTTTCCTAATTTCCTTAAGGTATTCAAGCAGCTGCTGGAAGCAGGGGGGGTATAAGGTTAATCTTCCCACACAGTGCTAAGAGGTCATCAGATTCTTTCCAAACACCTGCTTGAGCCCAAAGCCTCCAGGCTGAAGGGTTTCTGGTGGCTCAGCCTGGCAAGCTCCATGCCCTATGGCTGCTTCTGATGGAGCATGGCTGGTGCCTCCTCACACCTCCAAATTACACCAGGGTCAAAGTTGGGACCCAGGAGGAAAGACTGCCAAGATGGATCTCCTTTCTGGAAAGGTGCTTGGTGGGGCTTCAGGAGATGAAGATCTGGTGGTAGCAAAGCACCATCAGCCCCATGGTAAAATAATGAGAACTGAACTTTTGAGCTGAACATCATCCCAGGCAATCAGCAAAAGGAGTCCTGTCTGTCCTCCTTCCTCAAAACCTCTGTCATGAGGATGGAATTATATTGGCTTTGGTGGCCTGGCCAAAGTCACCTTCCAGTAGGCAAGTTCCCACTGGAGTTCTCCCCCGGGACACAGCACTGCTCCCCAGCAGACCACATGCCAACAGCAGCTCCCCTGAGCCCTCCCCAGGGCTGGATTTGAGGCATGGGGGAC
Source organism: Lanius collurio (assembly GCA_020086605.1). NCBI lineage: Eukaryota > Metazoa > Chordata > Aves > Passeriformes > Laniidae > Lanius > Lanius collurio. The sequence continues at coordinate 6,446,254 of JACBWW010000029.1, read as the reverse complement.
ATGACTGCTGTGCTTTGAGTACTTGGCAGAAGGGGCTGTAGGGGACCACAACTCCTCAGCATGGGAAAAGCCATCCTAAAGGGCAGAGATGAGCCTGACCACCACTGTCCCTTTGCTGCTCTCCTCCCCCTCAGCCCTGGGGCTTTGCCATGTGGCTCTCCTTGAGGAGTTACAGCCACGGAGGTGCTGCAGGGGGAGAACAAGGAGCTGCTGCAGACACTTGGCTCTTTTCTTTCAACATTTAGCCATGTTCCTGCCTCAGGATTTATTTATGGACAGGGACTGAAGCAAGGGCATGTTTCTGAATAATACTCTACCCTGTACCATTTCTCCCCTCTCACATACTGCCTTTCTATTTAAAGTCTTCAACTGTAATTTAATACAGATGGATGCTAATTTAACTCCAAGCCTCTTCCCACCTCCTCTAATTCTTCAGTGAGGCAGGAAGATTCAGAAAGCCAATCTGCTTTTAACTGGGCTTTTCATGGTCTTCCAAGCTGTTGGCTTTTAAATCCCTTCTCAGTTCAAATACCAAACCACAGAAAAACAAGCTTTTTGGAACAAACTGGCTATCGAAAGCCAGTGGCCTTGCCTGAAGTTAGCTGAATCCAAGCACAGCTCTCATGGGTCACAGAGAAAGGGGAAGTCCACCATCTCCACAGCAACTGAATTAAAGCAGGCTGATTTATTCCCAATTTCAAATATTCACTGTGATGCAAAAACCTTGGGCCACCTTGCTAAGGTGTGCTGCCTCGAGAGAATGAAAACCAAGCTTTGACAAAGACTCTCTTTTCTCCAAAGAAAGCTCCTAGAAGAACAAGCCTCTCTCCTTTGCCTTTCCCCCTCTTATTTCTCCTCTGTTGCAAAACAGTGCCATGTCATTCATGTTCTAGCAGTGCTTCCCAAAGCAAACATTCCCAGTTTTGCCTCACTGGTAGCTCAGCTCCTACATGCTGCTCCAAAACCAACATTCTTGGCTTTTGGGGGGCTGGCACACTCTTCCCCAGTCCCTTTCCACATTTCTCCAGAAAGAGATGACAGCTCTTGCCCCCACACTGCTCCTCCTGTTAGTCATTGTTCACGAGGAGCCATCCCAAAAGGCAGGAGGGAGCCAGGGCCAATAGAGCTGCATGTGCTGGAGCGATCTGGAGCAGCACCCTCAGCCTCAGCCCTCTGCAGGACTCAGGAGCTGCAGATAAGGCACTTTCAAGACCAGGGGTTTGTCACTGGTGTCTGAATCTAAGCCCTTCCATGTGCAGAACACTTCCACCAACACCCAGGCCTCAAACCCCACTCTCCAGGCTTACCAAGACTTGAGTTGAGGTGAGCTCTGTGCCAGAGAACCACCTTGCTGGGCTGGCAGGGCTGGGGAGGAAGAGGAGGGCTGTCATTTCTAACAGGCATTGCTACATTATGCAAATCCAGACCTACTTTTTCTAACACCTTCACGACATCTCCTCATGACTGTGCTGCTTCTCCTTGTGCTGCAGGACTCCAGCCCCCTTTGACAGGGCATTGGTTGGTGAGCTGTTCTCTTTGCCCACCGCAGAGCTGGATAACCTGAGTGTGCTGGAGGTGATTTCCCACAGGCCCAACTTCAACAGGGTGGCCCAAGGCTGGGCGCGGATCCTGCCGGAGAGTGAAGAGCTGTAGGATGTGCGTTCCCTTCCCCACAGCCACGGATGGTTCCCTCACTGGACTCGGACACACTCGCAGGGGAGGGGAGGTGGGGCAGGTATCCTTCAGGAAAGCTCAGCTGGTGGGCTCAGGTTGTCATCTTCGAATGGGGTTTAAATGAGCTTGAGTGTGGGACCATTCTGAATTCCCCTTGCAGTCAGTGCCAAGCCAACCAGCCAAGTCCTTGCTGTTAATCCAGCAGACCCCTGCAGGCTCCTGTACAAAACATCCCATACAGCCTGTCCTCTTCCCTGCCTCATGGAAAACGGCAGCACCACAGCTGCAGCACACCAAACTGCCTCACTGCATCTTCACTGACATGCTCAGACAGCTGGTGCTTTTGCAGAGAAATTCCATCTTCAGGACAACTCTGCATTTGTCACTGCAGTCAGGACACAGAGAGGAGGTGATAATGGAAGAGCAGTAGCAAAACAAGTTACTTGAGGCATTGGCATGTTAAAAGCAGCTACCTTGAGCTTGGCTGGGCAACAGATACAAATGAAGGAGTGGGAATCTACCTGTTTACAGCCAGGATAGAGGGAAGAGGAACTCTGGGAACTGGAAACTTGTGCCTTGTTTTCCACAAGCTACTGGCTAGCACTTGGCAGCTATTTTCCCCTTCCTACCGCTATTTGCATGCCTTGCTTGAACATCTAATCTAGGCCCTTTGAGTGACTTAAGACAGATTTGCTTCATGTCGTTGGTCAAGGACTCGCTGCCCTGCAGAACCACACTGCTGTGGGGATGCTGCCAGGGTGTTCTGGTAACTTCAACACCAGTGGGAAGGAAATACAGCATGGCTGTGCCTCCAGAGCAAGCACAGGCTTCACTGGGAACGTGAAAATCAGCAGTGAGGATCCAACTACACCAACGTTTTCAGCAGTGACACACAGTGGGATATGCAGCTAACAACAGCCTAGTCATTGGAACATCTGGGCAACCCCACTCACAAAAATTGCTGACAACACAGGCTTCCTCCAATTGCTTTTGTCAGGTTCTTAATGTTACCCTTACTTATACTCCCAAAAGCACCAGGATAAAAGTTCCTTTTTCCACCATTGTGGTTAAATGCTATGGTAAAAATGCAGTTAGCAGCTGCCTCATTTGTCAAGTTTGTAATGCTATGCAGAGCAAACCCCACACAGGGATTCTGCTGCCACAACAAATCATTCAGGTGGGAAGTTTTCATTACTCTGCTTCCCACAGAAGCAGGAGGAGATAAGCAAATGGAAAGAAAAGAGGTTTGTTCATTAGAAATAATAAATCTATGATGCTTAACTGCTGCCCTGTCCCAATTCCATTTCCCTCCTCTTCGTCCATCAGCTGCAGAACCTGGGCACCCTGGGTAACTGGATGGAAATAATAAATAAATTGGGATGATGTGAAGCCTCTTGCATTCCAGATCTGTCACAGCACTCACAGATCCCAGCTATGGAGACTCTGGACCAGAGCAGTGGCAAATGCCACAGCCCTCTCCCATCCACCAGCAGCCTCTGCTGTCCAACATTGCCCTGGGACAGTTCTTCCTGACAAAAGCTGAACTAATTACCCACACCCAAAGCTGAGCTCTTTCTCCAGAGAAAGCCAGCCTGCGGTGCCACAAGTGCTACACCTCCTCTGACAGGCTGGCAGGGCTGGCACCATGATGGGACCCAGCAGCACTGTACAGGACAGCACATGAAACTAAAAGCAGACGTGCCTGTCCTTGCCCATGTAGGATCTTGGCTGTGGCTGCAGTCACATAAAAACCAGACCAAGTCCTCAGACACCATGCTCCAAGAAGCTGAGTCAAAGCACAGTGTTGAAAAACTCAAATATTTTTATGTACTTTTAAAAAAACATGCAAATGAAGCTTCAGAACAGGCCCCATCCTGTTACAAAGACATCCACAGATCCATTGCATGAAAGCAGCTAATATGGAGATAAACCTAAAATCCTCCAGCCACATGTACACAGACCTCACTCAGCAGCAGGCTGCAGGCAGGATGAAGTTGCTCCCAGGCAACCACTACGCTTGGAGCACAGAAATAAGAGTTTCACATCTTATCAAAGGAAGATGAAGTAGGACCCATGTCACAGCTTACGGGGATGTTGTTTCACAGGCCTTGAGAATCCCAAATCTCCTCAAGAGCAGCTTGCAACTGCATCCTGCCCTGCCCTGCAGCTGCAGGCAGCACAAACCCAGGCTCTGGGGCCACTGAGGGGGCTGTCACCTGGCCATATCAGGCAACTGCTGACCTGTCACTCCACGTCATGCCCACACTGCCTGGGGTCTGCTTGCATGACCCAGCATTTGTCCTGCTCAGGATGTACAGGATTAGAAGTGATGCACTAAAAAAAGCTTTGTTTTCTTGTCTTTTTTAATCAAGAAGTCAAGTAAAAAGGAGGAGGGAAAATTTTGTGTACTGGTAAGGCCAAGCCATGGATTTGGCAGGTCTGATGAACTTGTTTTTCAACTCTTACTCAGTCCTGGTTTAATACCTCATTAGAATAATATGTCATTAGTTATCTGACAGAGAAGAGTCTCTGGTTACATTTTACAGTCCGTAACCTTCCGACTGAGAGTATCAATGGGCTTGAAAAGGGTTTAGTTTAGTTTTTCCAGAAGTTTATTTCAAAAGTGTGCCAGTGGGATACACAGAGAGCACTGTAATTCTGGTACCCCAGACCCACAGACCCCTGACAGCCCTTCTGTCTGTCCCCCACCCACCCCCCACACTAATAGAAAGACCTGGGATGTATCAAGAACCCAATTATAAGCGGAGACACAGAACTCAGCTTGCCCTGTGGCTGCAAGCAGGGAAATAAGGCGTCTCTAGCTCACCCACAGCTCAACATATCGTGCTACCATGGTAACTAGAAAATAACATTTACTTCAAGGATGAGGGTGGCAGGACGTACTAGGGGCTGCTGTGCTTTCCTGCGTGGGCACCCATCCTCTGGGGATCCTGGGATGGGTAGTGGATGGGGCCTGGAGCTCTCATGAAGGGAGGCGGGGGCCCCATGGCGTGGAACATGTGTGGTCCGAAACCTGCAGAAACAAAGTTGGCAGCTTCAGGCAAAGCAACAGAAAACCCAGTGTGTGTGTGTGCTGCTGCTTCAAAGTACTGACACCACAGCTGGCTGACAGCTGTGCCTCACAAATGTGCACATCTCCCATCTACCCCAAACTCCTGCCCCTCTTTTCAGTACAACCAGGGGCAATCCCTACCCAATGCACACCCTTACTCATAGATAAAAGCTGGTGGGGAAACTGGGAAAGTGTAATACCCACCTGAAAGTTTTCTACTCAACCACAGAACAGAGCAAATACATCCAACAAGAGTCCAAAATTCCATTGAAAAATAAAAGCATGTCTGGATAGATATACAGAGAGGCAAGGACACGCTGGCAATCAACCAGCTGCAAAATTACCCTTTGAAGTTTGGGTTAATGTGGCATTTACACAGCCAGCAAAAGCACTGAGTAGGTCTCAGTACCAGTAACAGGGATCTCCAACATGCCTGGGAATTTGTAAGCAAATACCAACCACAACAGGCAGCTCAGTTCAATTAAACTGTGCTGACAGCTCAGTTTAGATCATCCGTTTACACTGTGTGATCAGGGATGAGGAAAATCAGCTCAGGGCATGCATCAGTGCTGCAGCATGGCCTGGCAAGGAGGAAGAGACCGTCTAACACTGAATTTCACACCCCCACTTGAGTGGGAAACAAGTACCTGGAGGCGGTGGTGGAGCGATGCCAGGAGGAGGTGGCAGGGCAATGTTCACCACAGCAGAAGGGCCACTTGGAGGTAGATTGAAGTAATTTGCAGAAGCCTCCTCTTCTGCAGCTGGAGGAGGGGGGAGGGCTGCAGAGAAAGTACATATGGTTATGGAAAACCTCTCAGGCAAGACAAGCAGAAGTGTCTGCCTCCAGAGAGGGAGCACAACCCATGCTTTCACAAGGGCAAAATGAATGTTGCTACTATTGAGTGTATGAACTGGAGTGAGAAGCAGAACTGCCCTGAAACCCCTGTCACCAATTTCCTTCATTGGAAACCAGCTTTTTCTATCATTGCTCAGTGGACTAAGAAGACATTAAAAAGTGTGGGTTGCCAGTATCTCTGACCTAACTGAGTTCAGCTTTAACTTTTCACTCATCACATAAAGAACTCTTTTCATCAAGGATTTGCTCCTAGACAAAACTCATCTCCCATCCAGCTGGATCTGCTGCAAACCTACTATAACTGCTCTGGGGTCACTACTGCTTCTACCATCCTGAAATGTCACTGCTCCCAGAAATTTAACAGCAGCCTTGCTCATGGAAGTGGGTCAGCATTAAGTGTTTCAGAGATTAATACAACTCCCTTACCTCCAGGAAGTCCTGGAACTGGCTCCAGCTTTATCCCGGATTCTGTAGTACCTTCCTTGTCCTTTTCTTTTCCTCTTGCTGCCTGGGACCTGAAAACCAGACAGAAGTTTGAGAATAAGGATGACAAAAGTAGGATAAGGAGATATTTATGCCACAGTAGTTTCACATTATATATTCCAGATCCATTCCAGGCCAAAGATGAAAAACTCACAGAACATCAGATAGATAGCACCAATTTGCTAACAGTGCCCACAGGAGATGGACTAGGAGCAAAGCTACCAAAACTCATCCATAATCCTCAACCAAGAAATCCCTTATGCTACTTGGGTCATCTCCAACCCAGATCCCACTGTAAAAAAAAACCAACAAAATGCAAGAAGACCCCAACTATTTACCAAACAAGTATCTACTTCTGCATAATAGTGAATCCTGCTCATCAAGACTGTAAACTCAGAAAAGAACCTTGCAGACCCTCCAGGCTTCCTCCCCCTACACTCACCTTCCCCATTTGACGTTGAGCCTGCGGCCGTTGACGATGAGTTTGTTGAAGGATTTCTCAGCAGCCACCTCTGCAGCCTGTCTGGTGGCAAACTGGATGAAAGCACATTGCTGCCTCTGCACCACCGTTATCGTCCGGATCTCCCCAAACTGGTAGAAGTGATTTCTGTGTGGGGAAAAAAATGATTATGATATCCCACTCCTCCTAGTCACAGGGTGCAGGGCAAGTGAAATAGGTATGCTCAGAAACTTTCTCTTCTCCACCCCCTGTTAAAATTAATCATTAGAAATCAATGATCGATCAATTAATCATAATTAGTTCTCTGTGCAATTATGAAGCAATAAAAGCTCTGCAGCAGCTAGCAGAGAATGCAGAACTTCCTTGTAAAAAGCATTACACAGTATCCCCAAAAGCTCAGAAGAATGACTCATCTTTAAAGAAATAGATTTTAATCAAAGCATTTGTAATGTGCCTGTTTGTTCTCCAACAAGCTGGCACTCCTCTGCACTTGCCCACCAACCAGCTCCCCATTAAGAAAAACTGAAACCCAGATTTATTTTTGTTCCTCACTTGAAGAGCTGTTATCAAAGTGTCAAACAAAAAGACAAGGGCAATACAAATTCACCAACACACCTGAGATCTGATTCAGTAATGGTATCTCCAAGTCCTCCAACATACAGCGTAGTAATAGTCTTGTCTTCAGGAGGATCTAGACGAGGCATGGTTGATGCTCGTTTCAGGAGTTTGTCAGCCACGGGATCATTAATTCCATAGTAACGATCTTTGATGTTCTGGTCAGCCAGAGGATCATCTGGATCTGTAGGTTTCTCATGTCTAAGGTTCAACAAACAGAGGATTTTACAACATGGGGGATGACTGAATGGATTAAAATGACTGTAGCTGCCAGTTTCCCTTCTCAAGGCCTCAGGTCAAGTATATCCTTAACCCTATCCACATGAACATGCCAAAATGGAACAAAGCCCTGAAAACTTCAACTGCAGCCAGGACTGCATCAAGTTCTGAATGAATGGCACTTCTGACAGCACAACACTCAGCACTACACAACACAAGAGCTGGGTTTGAAACACCCTCTTGTTCAAATACAAAGATCTCTGCTTGAGAGGACTGATGTCATGAAGGGGAAAAATGAACTACACAAGAGGACAGCTGCAGTCACTGCTTTGGCAAACCACACAGCCAACTTCTCACTAACCAATGTGCCACCACAGAGATTCATTTGCTGGCACTGGATGCAAGTTCTGCCCTGACCCCAATCCCTGTAGTGTCTCCTGCCCACTGCAGCATCTCTGAGGGAAGCAGCATCTTTCCGTGGTGAACAGATTTTTGTTCAAGCTGTGTCTGTACCTGTAGGGACACTCCTCTCCTCTCTTGCACTCTCCTTTTACCCAGAAGGAACAGATGTGAGGACGGTTGCGTTTGTAGTACGGAGTGGTTCGGGCCAGCTTCAGCAGCATGTCACTGGTAGAAGTAGCTTTTCCTAGTGCCCCAACTGGTCTAGTGCCATCAGAATTGGCTATCTAAAAGCAGGTAGAACACAAATAATTATGTGTGTATCAGCACTGAACACTAATGTACAGAATCAGAGCATTCTGATTAAAAGTGATTTTAAGAGAAGCTAGGTCATGGCTCCCCTTTCCTCCCCACACACAGCCACACAAAAAGCATGATCATGGCTACACTTACCTCTCGCTCCATGTTCTGGGTGTAGTATTCTTTGTTCACATCAGATTTAGGCATTTCATCTTTAAGGGAGAGTCCTGCATCCCGGACTTGGATAGGCAAACCTAAAATGAAACAAAAAAATCCCAACAAATCCATATGAAGAATAAGTTGAAAGAGCAGAAATAGTGATTCCTGCAGCCTGCAGCGACCAGAGGTAATTCATCTGCTGCTCAGGAAAACCACTCCACCCTTGAGCCTCTGAAGAGACATGACCACCAAGACCTGTTCTTCTCAAAGACTGTCCAATCAGACTGTGCCAATGACATGCACACATTTAAAGTCCTTTCACCACATCCCATGTCAGAGGGCAGCTCCTTGTCTTGGATCAGGTTTCTGGGTACACACCATACTCCAGGTCCAGCAGGCAGGTCTGACAGACGTTCTTCAGCTTGCTGCAGGTCTGGCACACTTCTGTCTTCTTGAAGCGCATCCGCACCCCGGGGCACCAGCGGAACACTGTGAAAGGCCTGGCACAAATCTGGGACAGAAAGGTGACACTTGGTTCAGTCTGCACAGAGCTACCATTCTGCTTCTTGCATGGAAACAAACTCCAACCTCATCTAGCCTCTTCAAACCATAAATACAACTTCTTTGTCCTAAAGCTAAGACACAGAGCCCAGGAAATACTTGTTTCTGTTTGGGGCTTTACTTTGACAAGAGAAAATTTTAGGGAAGTTCTTTTGCTCGTTGTTTTTCTTTTTATTTATTACAATAACCTGGGTGCAGATCTACTCAAAGACACAGAAATTCTCTTTGATTCCAGGTGATGTCAGTGTGGAGCTTCTAAAGATATGATGGATACATCAGGCACCAGCACAGCAGCAACCTGGGGGAGGTTATGAGAGCTTTGATCCAGAAGAGTGATGCACCCTCTTGTCTCATGGAATGATGCATTTGCTTCCTCTGCATGCACAGCTTGAGCACATAATACAATCTCAATCTGTACAGATGTCAAAATATACCTTCTCTCTACCTCAGATGAAAACTGATAAAAGGGCAAAAATCTCCTTTAATTTCCCTCAGTCCAGGCAATACTGAATATTTCTTGCTCTTGGAAATAACTGTGGCTTATTTCTTAGACAACCAACACAAATCACCACGTAGCCATGAATAACATAAGCACAGCAAAACCCAAACTGCAGGTATTTTGCACTTCTGAGTAAAAACAACAAACTTGCACAAGAAAACACAGATCATTTAAAATGCTGCAGGAACTTCAAATACAGTACAACAGTATTCACAAAACCTCGTTCTGACAAATGTGAGGATTGTTTAGACAGGCTTAGGATTTGCTTCATAATTTTACTATTTTAGGACTAACTGACTTTGTCTAACAAGCACAGCAGACTGACCTAAAAATGTATGTAGTTACATAAACATTTTAAGTTAACCCAGATAAGCACTCTTCTGAAGCTGACAGGTTTTTAATCATTAAAATGTATTATTCCTAGATCTGCATCTATTTTGACATTCCTTCTTCAAAAGACACAAACATACCTTGCATTCTTTCCCATATTTTTCTTTGGTCTGAAATATAATAAAAAACAGTAAAGAAAACATGAAATATCATCAATTTAACATAAAACATTAAATATGTAATTGACATTATAACACAGTAGGTTTTTTCATAATTATGCTGCATTAAGACTCACTCACCCCTGTGTATTTGCCTTACACCTTGGAAGGTCAACAGGACAAAAAAACCCCAATCCTAAACACTTTCAATACATTTTTGGTTTAGAAACATTCATTAAAAACAGTATTTTAAGTCCCACCTCCTGTACTGATTAAAGGTGAGAATGAAAAGAAGCATTAACAGCTCTTTTTAAGGAAAGATGACATTACATGAAAGAAGCCCACGGGAACAAACAGGTTTTGAAACATCACCTATACTAGCATTAGGGTGATGTTTCCTAAGAACAACCCAATCTCCCTCAGCAAACTTTGTGGAACACAAATGTGAACGAGATCACATCAATGTAGGTCACAGGCAACCAGGCAGAGAAAAGCCATGTAACATGGACTGACTCACCCTGCACAGAGGAAACCAAGGAAAACAAACAGGAACTTAAACTATCTTCATAAGTCACCTTTAATTTAATTTTAGAGGTGTGTGCTTGTCACATTTTAGAAAATGCACTAATTAGTATTTCAGCAGCTCACAGCTCTCCAAGTTGGAGTTTGCCAACACTAAAAATCCATTTTCTATTACTTCCTGCCCTCCAGACACTGGACTGTGTCATCTTCCTCTTCTTTTTGAATGATTTGTTCTAAAATCACACCCCTAACCATGGTATTACACACCAACAATGGCTGGAACGAGATCCTGTAGTGCAGAACCAGCTATTCAAGAGTGTGTGTTCACTTTAGCATCTCCTCCTGTACCCAGTCCTATTTCAGCCCCCAAACCCACAGTTTTAGGGCCACCACAGACAGAGGGAAGGACTGCAGGGTCCAACAGGCACATACCATCCGAATATAGGGATTTTCTCCAAGACATGTCTGGCACAGGATAGGAAAGTCCTGAATAGAGCAAGAAGAAATCAGGAATTTTTAACAAGCTCTGCCATCACAACAGCATTCAAGTCACGCTCTGAAAAATGCTGTAGTTTAACTCATCGAACAAATTAAAAGGTGCAAATGGATTCAAAGACACCGGGAGAGCTCCAAGCCACGACCCAGGCCCACATTATCACAGAATGATAATCTGTTGACTGCTGTAGCTTTGAGTAAAGCTCAGAATAAACAAACAAAGAGCGTATTCTTGAGATGTGAACCTGCAAGTGCACGGACTGCAGCAGGTGACACCGCCCCCGTTATCCCTCAGCAGCGATTGTCTGCACTGGGCCCGTTCGGAAGAGGCTTCACCTCTAAGGGACGCGGCCACGGGCACACGAGGGGCGCAGCTCAGGCCCCGCAGCGCCGAGAGGGCTCCCAGCCGCCACAGCCGCCGAACCGCGGCGCGGGAGAAGGGCCGGTACAGCAGCTTGTTCCCTTTGCGCCGTAAGGAGGGTCCGGGGAAGCGCGGCAGAGCCCTCCCGGGCGGCAGAACTGCAGGTCCACAGGGCGGGTGGAGGGTCCCCAGGGCAGGTGGCGGGTCCCCATGGCGGGTGGAGGGTCCCCAGGGCGGGTGGCGGGTCCCCAGGGCAGGTGGAGGGTCCCCAGGGCAGGCGGAGGGTCCCCAGGGCAGGCGGAGGGTCCCCAGGGCAGGTGGAGGGTCCCCAGGGCAGGTCCCAGGCCCGAGGCCGCCCTCCCCTCGCCTCCGCGGCCTTGCCGCCACACATGCTCCCGCAGCGCAGCAGGGCCCCGCCGGCCCAGGGCCGCTCATGCCGGCTCTCCCGGCCCTTCGCCGCCGCCCCCGCTCACCGCATCCTCCCAGTTCTGCCGGTTGTAGGTGTTGGAGCCCAGCGATGTGGACATGGCGGCTCCGCTCCGCTGCCGGCAGGCGGCGGCCGGAAGTGACGCCACTTCCACCAGCGCCGTGACGGAAAAGGCGGGCTGAAGGAACGGTGACGTCACGGCGCCGCGGCCGCAAGGGGCGCTCCAGGCACACCTCGACGGGCGAGACCACGGGCAACGAGAAGGGGGGGGGGCAGCTCGGGGACGAGACCATTGCGAAAAGACGGGGGAGGCCCGCTTTTTGTTTTCTTTGAATAATGATTGTTTTCGAGTAAGAGCCAGAGCAAAGAATCCGAGAGCCACGTGTGTTTTATTGAAGGTCACTACACGACGTCAAGCATAAGGCAACAGGCGCCTGTCAGGGAGCAGGGACAGAGGCAGGGACACGCCAATACCTTTCCTATTGCCTACAGCACCTACAGAGAGGGGAAAAACAGCTCGCCGAGCTTATCGGAGCGCTCAGAACGCCATAACCCAATGCACCTTTTGTTTTTAGTGAGAAGGGTGCAGGTCACGTTGGCCTGCAGTAAACTGCAGCCCCAGGCACAGCTCTAGGCTTGGGTCCTGGAAGGTCGTCCTGCAGTTGTGTTGCAAGTGCAGCAGCTGTTTTGGCTACTGAACAGGAAAAGTTGTGGCCAGAGGTGAAGTGCTTTGTTATGCGGACAGGGAAAGCTGCAGCAGGCACTAGCACTACACATTAACTACTAACTACAAGTCTCAATCTCATGCTGTACATCTGTGTGTCACCTACACAGAGTTGTAAACGTGATGCCTCGCCGCTTTGAGACCCGCTACAGGATCGGGGCTGTGAGGTGTGAGGCCCTCCAGCACACCACGGCAGGTTTCTTGCACTAAGGGAGATGTTTTGGGATGCTGCATCACCCCCCAGAGAGCAGGCAGCCTCACCCTGCCCCTCCATGCAGAGGATTTGCAGATCCAGGCTGGCAGAGCCATGGCACAAGCATCTGGAGTGACACTGCTGTTGCTGGCTGATAGTCAAGCCTTTCCCAGCACAGCAGCGTGTCCAAGTCCCTCAGAAATGTTTAACAAAGGTCAACGTCTGAAGTGGGAATGCTCTGCAGGAAGAGCCATCTCGCCTGCCTGCACTAGCCATGCACTTACTGGTAATTCAGTCACCTGGATACACAGCTCTTAATCACCCATTTTAGCTTGGACTGCAGCCAAATTACACCCCAGGGTAAATGACCTTCTGGTACAGTGTGTGCAGTTAACATATAATGACTTTCCACCTTTACACCTCCCTCCCACCCACCCTAACTGGAAAAACAAAGATTATGAACCCAAATCACCGCTTAGCTTTATGATTACCAGAACTAATACTAACTCTCCAGGTTTCATACCCTCATCACTACAATCCCTAGCAACACAACATTAATTGAGCTGAAAACTGCCAGGGAGCCTCTCTGGAGCATTCCTGCCTCAGTCAAGAGCTGCAGCAGAACCTGAATTCCCATCCTGCTGCCACATCCAGCTGAGATGAAGTGGGCTGATGGCAGGCTCGGTTGCCAGTCAGATCCATGAACACTACAGTACACTATGTTTAAAGGCAAACTGATCAACTCCTTTGTGAAAACACATCTGCCACCTCGGCTAAGCAAGCTACATATGCCAGTGGGGTAGGGCTCTACGGCCCAGCCCCCACAGTTGAGGTATCCTATGAGGAAGCAGAAAACCAAAAGAAAAGATCGTGCTGCTGGCAGTAACTTGCCAGAATGCAGAAGGCAGGGATACTCCTTAAAATGTTTGTCTGGGAAGGGCATAGCTTGGTGTGAAAGAGAAGTCATTCATTTATTGGGTATGGAACATTGGGTTTGTGGGCTGACGTGGAGAAAAAAACAGTATGAGTTCTTTTCTGCTGATAAATCCAAATTCAGCCCTAATTATCTGTCGATAAAGCCAAATTAAGTGCAAACCTGGAGAAAATGAGATCTTTCTCTGTGCTCTAAGACGTGCTGCAGGTTACTCTAGCCTGTGGCAGTGAGGGGAAGTGGAGTGGTGGTTAGTGGGCACTACGACAAGGGGAGAGAGAACAAACCAGCCCAAACCAGGGCAGCCTCAGCCCCCTCCTGGCAGCTGGGCAGGCCATGGCACACCTACACATCACAAAGGAGCTCTGGCAGAACCTTTCACCAGGTGCTTTCTCAGGCTGCCAGTCCATCCAGCCGTCGGCAGTAAGCACTGGGAGCCGCTACGGGAGCACGGGGCCGAGGCTGAGCTCCACGTGATGGGTGAGCCAGATCACCTCTGAGGTGTGGTCGCCTTCCTCGTTGGGCCGGATGGGAGCAGTGAGGTTTTTGAAGTCATGCTTCATCTTGAAACTCACGGTCACTTCGCCCTCTTCTTTCTGTGGCGTGACCTTGATGAAAACTCCCACCTTATTGGCTTTTCTGAAGGCAATAACACTGCAAGGCAGAACACAGAGGAATATTGGGTTAGCCAAGCTCTCAAAGTATTGTTCCAAGTGGAACAATGCTCTCAGAGGAACACAAACCACACTGAAGACAGACAAGAGGAAAGGGAATTACTCAAAGAGCCAAGTTTTTAAAGGAGAAGTTCCCCACAGGACACTCACTCAGGGTCATCCTGGAAGTCTTGAGGCTCTGCCAGCTCATCATATTCTGCTGCAGCATCTTTGCCAGCCAGAATAAGCTCCTTGGGAGGAACAGCCACCTGAAACAGAGCACGGAGTGAAAGAAGCCTTTCAGCATTGATCACCAGCTACGCTGCTAGCAGAGAGGACTCTCCTATTTTTCACTACAGTTTAACAGAAAAGTGATTCATCCTCAGCTTTTCTCTGCCCCAGGACCACCTGATTACCACCCTGTCAGTGAAATAATAAATTTCTCCCTTGGGAGAAATTGGATATCAATGAACAGACACAATTTCAAAATACTTCATGAGCTGCTGTTTGCATTGGTGACAGTCATTTAAGCTCCAAGGAGGGAAATGCAGCACAGCTGGCAGGGGTTGAAGGACATATAAAAAGTGCGGCCTGTGAAGGACAAATGGGAGTGGTAAACCCTGGAAGAGGCTTGGGCTTACACAGCAGGAGGGTACAATCAATACCTTGGCAGTGCTGTTGATGTTATCAGGGTCTCCCTCCTCACACTCCAGCAATGTGACATGTGTGACACTCTCCACAGGATTAGTCAGAGTCAGAAGGACTTGGCTCTCCTAGGGAGATTCAGGAATCACAGTTCAAGAAGCAATTGTGCTAGAATTCATTGTTACTGTAAGCACCTCCATCTTCTCTGGCTGATCAACACCTTCAAGAATTGCATCACATCCTCTCAATGGATGGATAGCAACTACCTCCCCCCCATATAAAAGGCACCAATGCCATGCAAAACTCTTTCTTAATATAAGAAATATGTATTTTGGGAGTCTAGCTGAGATCTCAATTCCACAGCTTTTATTCTTTAGATATTGGCAAGTGCTTTTGGTGCCAGATGTCACACGGCACAGCAATCTACTGCTGCAGTGACAAGTACATGCAGTGTTACCCTGGCCACTCCCTCAAACCCTGCACACACTAAATGGAGTGAGTGGAGCCCTCAGGGAACAATCATCACACCATGTCATCTTCCAAAAGGATCCCACATTACAGCTCCTGGCTATGTCTCAGCCTAAGACATTTCTGGGAAAGTTACTGACCTTCATGTAGCGCAAGTTGGGAATAGACATGATTCTCACTTCAGGGATGTAGTTACTACAAAATAACAGAGCAAATGACTGTGAGGGACTGTGTTGCTGTCTGAAACACACCTCATGAAGCAATGGAAGGTAAGAGAGCTATTAGAACTTTCCAAAAAGGAAAAATGAAGTGTCCTTTTGCTGTATAACCCCAATCCTACAAACCCCTGCTACAGTCTGGGGCTGGCACAGAGTGCAGTGTTTTTGTCGAACTGCTGAAATCTTTAGTAGATCAGCAAGCAAACCTATTACAGATAAGCTAAATATATTTAAAAAGGTGATTACACCATTGCAAGGGATGACACAATCCTACCAAGAGGTCACAGCAAGAGTCAAAGGAAATTAAAATAGAAGGCATTAACTAAGCATGAACAGGGAGTTGATGTCCCCAGTCCCTGTTTTCTTACTTACACAGCAACCAGCTGGATCTTGAATTTGATAGACGTTGGATTGAATTCTGGTTTGCTCAGGTTATGTTCACATTTCTAGAGAGAATGGTATTTAAGTCAGCACCAAAAGACAGTGTGCAGTCACACACTGAAGAACCACAGCCACAAGTGCTGTGTCACCAGCCATGACATTACAGCCTCTAGCACAGCACATATAAAAACTACCCGGGGTGCATGTAACCATCACTGTGTTCAGCTGTGATACTCCAAAAATGTCATACCCAGCACTACCTGTGCAACCTCAGAAACACAAGACGTGGAACCACTCTTGAAAACACCTGGATACTGACTGTAGTACAAATACCTGTAAGCCCTCTGATCTATGCTCCAGAATCCATTAAAAAAATTAAGCAGCTAGAAGTCCTGAACTCCTCATAGGCTACTCTTCAAATACAAGGTCAGTCTGACATTTCTGAGAAAATATTCTGCATTTGCAAAGCATTCTGCATCTTAAATACTTACAAGAATATTGCTCTATTACTTTAGGAACTAGATAAATAAATACCCTTGTATGACTAAGAAAACAAATCATGTAGTAAAGGCCATGTAGAAAGCCAACAGTAGAACTTGGATTTAACTCCTGCCTTTCTTCACTTCCAGATCTCTGCTTTGCTTCTCTGAAATACCCTCTTTTTGCCTCCACTCTAGTGACATCTTCAGTATTCTGCACTGCCTCTCCTTAATATTTTGTTTGTTGACTTTTGTTTTTAGTAACAACATTTTTTTTTTTATTTCAACTGTGTACTGGCAGCTTTCTCTGATTCTTTGGCTAGGCAGGGCACTAGCACAAACCAGCTTTGTATCCCTATGCATCTTTGACAGTGTTGTTCCCCTTTCACAAGCCTCCCTCACCCCCTTAGTGCTGTTACCACTAACTTGGCTGAGAACTTTGAACAACCAGAAGCATTGAGCTGTTTCTTTTAAAAGCGAAACACACAGCCCATTTCCCAGCACCCAAGTTCAGCGAGCCTGGAAAAGGCACTTTTCTGGATTGAATTCCCTACCCGGCAGCGCAGCGAGCGTTTGATCAGGAGGTGCTTGTGACGTGGGTAGAGCTGGGAAGCACAGATGGGCTGGAAGTCAGGCTGCAGCAGGCGCTGGCGCAGAGTCGTCACTGGGAGCACAGCAGAAGGCAAGACAAAGAAATGTCTCAGGAACTGAAACGCGAGCTGGATTCTACATAGGCACCTCAAACTGTGTGGAGATCTGCCACCATCTCTAAGACACTTAATTTCGCCTGCACCCCATAATTCAGAAGCCATTGGCAACTATCATATTTCTAGCAATGAATAGGAAGGTAAAAGCTGAATAAAGGGCTGCCCTGACTGGGCACAGTAACATGAGAGCAACCTCAGTGCCTGTCCAGGATAAACAAGGGACCCACATCTCTCTTCAAAGCTGAGCTGGGATGGAAACGAGTTTCATAATCATTTAGAACAGTTCTTTCCCTCACCCCAGCAAATGAGTTTCAAAGCTTTGTTATCCTCACAGCTGGGTGCTGCATGAGTACAACACACAGCTTCTCAGCAAGGTTTGCATGACTCAGACTCACACATAGAATGAGAGAAAACAGTTCCCAAAGCAAGAAACTCCCAGCAGCCAAAACCTCCCATGGATTTCTCTCAAAACGCAGGCTCCTCACTGTTCCAGTGCCTAAGAGGCAGTGAGTGACCTGGCAGCCCTTCCCTCACTGTGGGGAACCGGGAAAGTTGTCTTCCTCACCAGCATCAAACTCACAGTGCCAACAGTCTCATGAGAAAAGGAGACCAAGAGGATCTACCCCTTTCCATAAACCTTCCATGAATGCATTGATACTGGCAGACTTTGTAGGCCTGCAGAACTACCAACATCCATTCTACTTGGAGCCACCTCAGCTGGAAGCCCTCCATAGCTCCTGTACCTGCTGGTTTATCCTGTTCACTCCAAGTCTGACTGATCAATTTACAGTACTTGTGGATTAAACCATGAGTCAGCTAAAGAACTGTGAAGTGTACACAGGCTGTTCCAAGCTGATGTAAAAGCAATGCGCAATTGTTACTCACCAGCCCAGTTTTGGTTCCAGCTCCCCAGCAGCTGCTATTTCCTTATTTCTTGCTATTATTTGAAAAAGGACAGCTTTTTTCTACATCCAAAAGTTGATGCTTCACACACACAGAAATGAAGGCCAGCAATAAAATTAAGTAACCCTTCAGGCCTTCTGGCTCTGAGCTTTCCGTGTACAACGTGAAGCTGAGGCTGCATTCAAAGTTACCATTTAAAAAGT
Organism: Lanius collurio; assembly: GCA_020086605.1. NCBI lineage: Eukaryota > Metazoa > Chordata > Aves > Passeriformes > Laniidae > Lanius > Lanius collurio. The sequence continues at coordinate 6,428,158 of JACBWW010000029.1, read as the reverse complement.
CACATATTTCCCAGTGTTTCAATCCCAGCATAAAAATAACCAGAAATTTGGATCATTAGGAACTTCACAAGCTTGTAGGCAATGCCCATGTTGCAAAAAGTAAGGCCAAAAGGTGACAGAATATTGAGGTTTTACCTTCTGTCAGATTGATTGGTCTTGTGTAGTAATCCTCAGGAAGAGGCTCCACTTCGTCCACTGCATCAGCTGGCTCAATCTTGATCTCCTTCTGGTCTTCTCCTTCTTTCAGGCTAAAGCAAAATAAGGGACAACTCAGTCATGGAATAGGGCACATGTGCTCTGACAGCAACAGCAGTAACTGCATTATAGCACAGAAGGCAGTGAGAGCTGAGATTGCACAACAATAATTGCAACAAGGGTGTGAACAGTCACTTGCTCCCCTGGGAGAAAGCAGAACATCCGGAGCTGCTGCAGAGAGAGGAACAAGGATCTGACATCTCTCCAGCGCCTGAAAGGAGGAATCTCCTCTCACTGCTATCTGCTGTCTATCATCTTTCTAGAGTTGCTTTACTGCTCTCTTGCCTACACCTCCAATCCTCCCCCACAAAGATAACCCCAACCCTGAGACTCACGAGAGTCCAGCGAGGGCACTGATGGGAGCTCCGGGCCTCTGGCGCTGAAGCCTTGTTCCAAGCCCGTATTTGTCCTACAAGGAGAAAAGGAACTGTCACCCTCAGGTCTGCTTCCTGACAGGACAAATTTGTAACACCTGCTGCAAACTCATCCTTTGAGCTGCATGACAAGCACGGGGGTACAAGCAAAAGAAAGCAAAAAGGAAAAGGTATTCAATGCTTCCTAAGATACATTTTTCTGCTTAAACTGTTAGCAAGGAGCTAACAATTCCCACTGCGCTGCAGATGGGAAACAACAGGTGTGTGTGGCTACTGCTTATAAAGCTTTTTGCTCCTTCCTCAAATCACCAGCCTGCACTACTGACATATTTTCCCCGGATATTCTCTTCCGAGTAGCTCCATGTCAAGTAGTGTAGAATGAGAGCTCAGCTGCCAAAAAAGTGGGTTGATGTGGTTGTGCATCCATCTAAAAGGCTCTGTAGCACTACTTGAAGCAGTTGGAAGGTTCAGTCTCCTACAAGCCTCGTTACCTACAAGTCTCTCTCACCAGGAATAGCTGAGCCTCTTGCTCAGCTTTCTACAGCTGAGCTGTACCCAGGATGCTCAGAGGCAGACATCTTCCTTCTGGGCAGGGCTGAAAACCTGAATTCTCAGCAAATGAGAAATGTGAGTACTGGCCTACTCTGGTGATTTTTCAGGGATGAGATGATTAATGTTAGTGGCACTTGCCTTGGCCAAGCAGATAGCTGTGTCTCAGCCAAGCTTGGAGAAGGACTGCTTTCAAGTGTATGATACTTACTCAAAGACATTGCTCTGTTTCTAAACTTAGATAAAATATTTTTTGTAACAAGTGTTACCCTCTGAAGAGTTAGGCTTCACCTGTGTTTGTTCTAGGCACACCTAAGCCAGAGGCCTTGAGGCAGGGTGTAGGATCTGTTACTCCCCTTCAGTTTGTACCATGAGAGCTTTAACACCAGCAGAAACTGTGAAAAGACTTACCACTACATGTATAGTGTGTTGCTGTGGAGAGCCCCCAAAATAGCAGCAGGTAGCAACGGAGACAAAAAATGCAGCCATAAGACACAAGCAAGGGCACAGAGCAAGCACAGTTCATTGAAGTAGCAAGCATATGCAGTCACCCAGCTAAACAAAGTGAGCTTTTACCTGCCAGGTACAATAAACAAGTCATTCAAGCCACAACCAAGTCTTAAGGTTAATTTCAGTAGAGATTTCATGCAGAGAAGTGCCAGACAATGCTGATCTATCTGTCACTGAGCTGTGGGATGAACTACCCTGAGAAAGAGCTGCTACTGGCACTGTGTCTGCAGTCACACTGCACTTCACTGCTGCAGAACATATTCCTTGGCTTGGCAAGTGTAAACCCTTCTGGCACTGTTGGGGAGGACTATCAGAGAGAGTGGCAATGTAATACACAGTAGTGAGTGTAAAACTTTTCATCCCTAAAGAAAGCCTCATTTTCTTCATGTTGTCCTCAATTAGCCAAAGCCGGGCAGCCCTACTGTGCTACCAACTATCTAATTTTCCAGGCTGAGGCTATTATGGATCACTTTTCCTGCTCAGAGAGGACAGCACAACCAGCTCACCGAGAAGGCCAGGGGAACGTAGTTGCGGCGTCGTGCCAGCTTCCTCCTGTCCCGCTCGATCTTCTCCTTCTGAGCTAGCTGCTGGTAGTACTCAACCAGCTTGTTAATCTGGAGGGAGGAAAAGGAACAGGGAGCAATGTCACCTCAGCTGCAGCATTTGCTTGTGAACTAGCTGGGGTTCCTGCCACTTGTGTCACTCTGTTCCTAGTACCAGCTGTATTCTGCAGGATGTACTTAAAGAAGCCTGTGTGTCTTAACATGTCTTAACCCACACTGTGGATGAATAACTGATTCTCCTTTGGGAATGATGTGTGTTGGAGGGCAGTGCCCAGTTCTCACTTAGCAATTCAGCAAGTGAGAATTTGTTCATGAATTTGCCATGACTGCAGAGTAATGCCATGTGGCTAAAACTGAGCAATTTGGATTGGTAGAGCAAACAGCATCTTTAGCATCTTCTCCCCCCTCCCTGAGGCTGGTCACGTTTAGAGTGGAGCCCTAATGGGTAACAGGGAAGGGTGTTAAAGGTGCAGTTGTGTTTTCCACATCCTAGACCCGCTCTTGATTGGAAAACACCTTTTTTTTTACATACATACGCAGCACATTCACCGGTGGTGTTTTAACAGCACCATTAGATAGGATGGTTTCAACTGAGCTTCTTCTCAAAAGGAGATTTTATACTGAAATATCCTCAGGGGAGCCTCTAAGAGGCCTTCCCTCCATTGAATTCAGTCAAGGTGCAGATTAGGAACTGGAACTGGTATCTGAAGGATTATACAGATGCAGAAAAAGTGATTGAGAGGGCCTGACACTCTAACAGTTCTTTCTGGCTGATGTAGTTCAGCCCAAGCACAGCCTTCCTGCTCACTCACCCTCTGTGTGTGAGGATTCTCCGGCTCCTGCCAGCCACCACTTGCTGCACAAGAGAAGAGAAAAAGCAAAGTCCACAGGAGGCTTACAGATTCCACACGAAAAACACACCCAATACTCAACTATCTTGGTGTTATTTATCAAATATGACATGCCCTAATTTTGCTACGCCTACCATTGTAATTGCAAGTTCCTGTCTGTGCAAATGAACACCTCTGAAAGCTTTGCACAGGTAGGTTTGGGCTGAAGAAGCTCTGACAGCTTTTATGTTGTGTTTTTAAACAAATGCTGTTTGAGATGTGCTCAGGAGAGCACCCAGGAGTCACTTCAGCAGCAGATGAAAATAGTCTTTATATGTGTGTGTCATTACTGGCTGCTGCTGTCTCTGCATCCTCAACTCCATTTTCAGTCACAACACTGGAAGTCAGAGGATCTGTCTGGCATACTCAACCCCATTTCGGAAGCCTGACAGGTATTTTCTGTACATCTCACATACTAAAAAAAAAATAGATGAAAGCTCTGTTCTAGTGCTCTTGTGAAGAGAAAAGCCAAGTTCAAACACTGACTAGAAACTCTGGAATAAGTCTAAATGAACAGAAGTTATGGAAGATAAATTAGATGCTTATGCTGTCAGTCTGAGCGGCTTCAAAGACCGTGAAAGCACACAAACAAGATCTCAGCTGTGGGGAGAGTACACTGACTAAAACAGTTTGACAGTTTTCTCACTAGTCATGCAATGAAGGCATGGAAGTGGGTCATATATTCCACTAACTCAGCTCAGCTCTTCAGAGGAGTTTTCAGCAACGAAGAGATTTCCTGTGAATTTCCAACTCCAATCCTAGACAGATATCAAGTCTATACTACAGTCAGGAACTAACTGGATCATCTGTTACCTTCAAAACACAAACTGGGCTCGTGCTGTAACTCAGTTTTCTGTCTTGGACCGTCCCTTACCAACAGACTTGTCTGCCATGCCCACGTCCCGGGAAGTCCAGCGGCAGAAGCCACAGGCCAGGTAATAGGCTTTCTTCATGGTGGTCTTGGCCGGGTCATCGGGCAGCGGCGCAGGGATGCTCGTGGCCCGTGTGGAAAGGGTGTGCATGCAGCAGGGGCAGTCAAAGCAGTTGGCACACCTGCAAAAAACAGGGCAGGGCTCTGAGAAGGGTCCCAGGCTGAGAGAAATGCTCCTGACAAACACAGCAGCCTTAAACCAACAGATCTTTAACTCCTGGGCAACAGCACTAGGGAAAAAGGGCTGCAGAGCCATCACAGGAACGTGAGGGATTCAGAGTCAAGTAAGAGCAGCAGAAGTGAGAAACGTAATGTGACATTAAAAAACCTTTGTATTATGAGACCAGATCATCAAAAAAAACCCCAAAAGTGAATGACACCTCATGGAAAGACTCCTATTCCCCAAAAAAGACTTGTGGACACACAAATGCTGCTAGCATGAAAAATCCTTGCTATTTTTTCTAGTCCTGTGGGAGGTTTTTCTCTCTCCCAGAAGCTGTTTTAACAAAGTAAGTTTTAACACCTGTGACCTTGTAAAGCTTTATTTATAGTTCAATAGAAAAATATTTTGATAATGAATGTTTTAGGATTTTGGTCAATGACCCCAAGGGGGTGTCTTTGACCAATTAGCTTATGAAGAAAAGGTCTATTATATAGTGGAAATTAATTAATAAATTCCTTTTTCATCATTCCTGCCTGCTGGTTTTCTCTCTCTCCTTCTCTTGGCCACTACCCCGGGGCCCTGCCATCATACAGACTGAAACAAGCAGCCATTTAACTTTTGAAGAGTTTCAGCCAGACATGGAAAGGGACTGTTTTAAACAGGGAGCCCTGATGGAAAAAAAAAAAAGGACAAAGCAACTTTACCTGTTCTTTTTCAGCTTGGCTTCAGCTGAAGGCATGTTTTCCAGGCAGCTGGGACAGTAGTGAGAGTCGACCTGAAGAATACACAGTCACATCACACATTTTATCTGGAACACCTTTGTCCAGACAGATCCAAACAGCCACAAGTCCCAACAAGGATTTGTGTCTGGCAACAGCAGGGTGAAGCCATGGAAGGCTTGATGGAATTTTTGGTAAGAAAAACCTAAGCCCATCTCAGCCAGATTTTGATCTTTAATAACATAAATTATAAGGTTTCTTAAGTCAGAGTGGATTAAACTACTCTGTCTTGTAAAGAAGAAAAGATCAGCTGGGTGTTGACCTTTAGCAGCTACCAGAATCTCATTTTTCAGCTTGAGCAAGAGGTTTTAACATTTTATTCTCTACTAATACCCGAGTTTGTTTTGTCCTTGCAATTACACTGGTCAGATACAGACACACTTCAGAAAATGCTTTGTATCTCTCTGCTGTCACAACATTTTTTTTTTTCAATTAAAACAACAGCAGCAAAACTGGGGGCCCCTTCTTGAAGAGGAATGCAAACTGATTACTAGATATGGACAATGACTACAGTGCTCGCACCACAGTGAATTCAGGATGGATGCAGTCAGGTCACAAATCCTCTTCAGAGGCCTTAACATTTCCTTTAAGACGCCTCTTCTGAGATTTAGGCTGCACAGTCATTCTTTAAAGGCTTTCCAAACCTATCACAATTTCTTAACTCAACCAGACTTCCATAAAATCAGTTTCACGGATTTTATTACGACAATTTATCAAGCCAAAACCCCTGCACAGCACAAATCGCAGCGCACAACGAGGAGGGTGTGTGTCTGGGGGGGAGGGAGGCGGGATGTGGTGGGGCCCTGAATGGCCGGGCCCGATGGGGATGGGTGTGGAAGGCGGTGTCTTGACCCAACCGGTCGGGACCCGCAGAGGGGTGAGGAGTCCCCGCGGCCACGGTCGGGCTCCACCGAGGTTTGGGGGTCCCGGCTGCCCCGGCCGGGGCCGTTCAGGGGGGCACATCCCCCATGAGGGGGAGACGGCCCTGTGCGCTCGCCCCAGCCAATCACAGCCCGAGCTCCACCGACGGACAGGCGCGCGCAGCCAATCCAAAGCGGGGCACCGCCCCATCCGTCACCCGCGGCCTATCGCCGCGCTCCGTGCAGCGCTGTGCCCACCCCCCCAGCGGCGCCAACAACCAATAGCAAATCAGAATGAGAATGAGCGGCAGTAGAGCCACCCAATCGCTGCGCACAGAAACAGCATCGTCCCGCCCGGTCCCGCCCGGTGTGCGGGTGCAGCGCGGCCGGGTCGGCGTTACCTCGTGCGAGACGCACTCGAGCGAGCGGAGCTCGCTGCAGTAGCGGCAGAAGTACAGCTGCGGCAGCGGCGCCCGCAGCTCCTTCTCGCCGCGCACCAGGTACAGCACCCGCTCCGATTGCAGCAGGGACGCCATCTTGGGAGCGGGCGGACTCCGCCGCGCCGCTGCCGCCCGATGTCACCGCGCCGCCGTCTGACGTCACCACGCCGAGCTGATCACGTGACCGCACGGGGCACGCCACGGGGCAAGTCCCGCCCAGCCCCGGGCAGGGACAGTGTCCGTGCATCGCCGTGCTCCGCAGCCCCCCGAGCCGGCCCTGCACACTGCCAGCGCTGGGACAGCCCCGGGCAGGGACAGTGTCCGTGCATCGCCGTGCTCCGCAGCCCCCCGAGCCGGCCCTGCACACTGCCAGCGCTGGGACAGCCCCGGGCAGGGACAGTGTCCGTGCATCGCCGTGCCCCGGAGCCCGCCGAGCCGGCCCTGCACACTGCCAGCGCTGGGACAGCCCCGGGCAGGGACAGTGTCCGTGCATCGCCGTGCTACGGAGCCCTCCGAGCCGGCCCTGCACACTGCCAGCGCTGGGGAAGCCACAGCTGCTCTGTGCCAGTGCCTCACCACCCTCACAGAGGATTTCTTCCCAATGTCCTATCTATTCCTGCCCTCTGGCCGTGGGAAGCTACTCCCCTTTGTCCTGTCAGTCCAAGCCTTTGTCTAAAGTCCCTCTCCAGCTCTCTTGGAGAAGGGTCTGAAAGGGGCTCTGAGGTCTCCCCAGAGCCTTGCCTTGTCCAGGTGAACTCCCTGCCTGTCTCCAGAGCAGAGGGGCTCAGTGCTTGAAGCATCTCCATGGCCTCCCCTGGAGTCAGTCCAGCAGCTCTGTGTCCTTCTTACACTGGGGGCCCAGAGCTGGACACGGTGCTCCAGGTGCATCTTACCAGAGCAGAGGGATGATTTTCTCACACCCCAAAGGTGGTTTATCTTCAGTCTCATGTCTCCTAAAACAGGATCCTGACAAGAACAAACATTCCCATGCCATGGGATCAGCAGGAAAGCATGAGGTCTGTGGATGCTGTGCACGAAGAAGGCAGAGCTGGCATCAGCAAACCACACCCAGTTTGCTGCTGGATACCCCAACCAAGCACCAGTGCCAGCCTGGCCTGTGGCGTGGATCCCCCATCCTCACCCCAGTATCCATCCCCACACAGTGCCTGGAGTCAGTCCCTGCCCTCTGCCCGCTGCTTGCAGCTCCACAGGAAACCCCTGTCCATGAGGATCTGCTGCTGCTTGCGATAAAAACCCCACATGCTTTTTATCCGACTGCAGCAGCTGGAAGGGAGCTCTGCTGGGAAGGCAGGGAGGAGGCTGCCTGTGCACTGCTCCCGGCAGAGCTGCATGTGCAGGGGGTGCCTGGAGGCCAGGGCTGTCTTGAGAGCATATGGTAGGGTTTTCCACCACCAGAAACCCAACAGGTTTCCCAGAGAAAAGGCAGGATTGAAAGGTGCACTGTGTGGCTCCCACTGTGAGTGACACTGAGCGTGTGTCCCAGAAGGAAAATCGGAGCATCCCACCTTGCTTCTGCCACTCAGCATCACCAATGAAGTGGAATATTCCACTGGGCAGCAGAAGTGCCGTTCCCAGCTGGTGGGCTGAGGTCTGTCCCCTCCGTCCCTGGCGATGCTCTCTGCCCATGTCCCTGTAAATCACCGTGCCCGAATCCCTGGGGAGCGCGGGCATCTCACTGCGGGCGCTTATGGAGGCTCTGGGTCTTGTCCTGCGCCTCGGGGGCCCCGGTGCCTGTGAGCCCTGCTGGGGCAGGAGGGGGACGGGGCAGGGGAGGACCCTTTGTTAAGGGCTATGAAGTGAAATGTCCCCACGCTCCCTGAGACCTTCGGGTTCAGCTCCAGTTGGTCTCCCCCAGCGGAACCCCATTCTGGGCGGGATGAGCCGGAGTGTGTTCTTACTTTATCCTGGTGTGGAAAAAACATCCTGCCGTGCCTTGCCTTTCCTTCCTTCCCCTTCCTTCTATCCCCTTCCCCTTCTCCTCCTCCCCTGCCGTCCCCTGCGGGCCGGGCCGGGCCGGGCGGAGCCAGGCGGAGTCTTTTTCGCCCGGTGGGAGTTTGTCTCTCCTGCCGGCGTCCGCCGCTGCCGTCGCGTCTCGCCGGAGCTGGAGCCGGAGCGGGAGCCGGAGCCGGAGCCTGGAAGCGCCGCAGGTAAGGGGATGCGGGCAAGTAGGACGGGAAGGGCACGGGCAAGGCAGGTAAGACAGGCAGGACACGGGCAGGGCACGGGCAGGGCACAGGCAGCTGCCGCCTCTCCCCCACGGCATCGTGTCCCCCACCCCCGCCGTGCCGGGGCAGGACGGGGGCACAGCCGCGGTCCCTGTGGAGGGGCGTCTCCGCTGTCCGGCCCCTCCGGCCCGTACAGCTGATGGATAACTCCGTGACTCAGTACGAGGTACGGGTCGGGGGACACACACACACGAGATTCCCCAAAAGCGAGGGGGCTCCTGGCTGACCTGACCGCACTGTTTCCTTATGTGATGACACAGTGGTGAGTGACCAGCGGGATGCCCGGTTGTGGCTTTCCTTTATCAGCTCGTCTAACAAACGCTAGCAGTTAATAGGGAAGTTTTCCCCATGGCTTTTATCCAGTGCCTTCAAAGCATGCTACAAATCCTGGGGCTCATTGAAGGAGCCTTTACCAAAGGCTCTCGAAGGAGCCCAGGGTGAAAGCTCGACCTGGCCACAGGAGTATCTGTGGAGAGAGCAGCAGGGGAGAGTCTGGCTATGGGAGGGATGTAGGGGGCTGCCCCACCAACCCTCTGCCTCTCCCTTGCAGGATGGACCCCCCTAATCTCACAAGTCCTACCGACCTCCCCAAGCACATCCTGGATATCTGGGTCATCGTCTTGATCATCCTGGCCACCATCCTCATCATGACAGCGCTGGTGCTGTGCCCAGCCACTGCCGTCATCATCTACCGAGTACGAACACACCCCACACGCAACGGCATCGTGTGAGGCATGGGCAGTGGGGGACGGCCAGCTCGCTGGGCTGGGGGCTACGGTCATGGGACTCTGTGCCAGGGACCTCGACGGGGCACCCTGAGAGCTCAAGCCTGGGCAGGAGCTGGGGTGGGCCAGCACACAGACCTGCTTCTGTACCTGGCTCTCGTTGGGTGAATCCAGTGCTCATTTTGCCCACTGAGCTTACGAGGACTGTGGGGGAAATGACAGCATGGGCAGCAGTGGGGAGAAGTGTGACTTTGCAGACATGTCCAGCTGGAAAAAACTGACTCCCACGAGGGAGGCAGGCTAGTCTTGCCTTCACTGGTGACATTGTCTCCTCCCTGGCAAGCAGCGAGGAGTGGAAATGCCTGACAAAGTTATTTCTTCTTTGGAGTCCCAGTTGTCAAGGTGGTTGGGGAAAAAAGAGTCAAAGCAAGATGGATGTGGCTTCTGGTGGTGCATTTAGGACTTGGCTAAAAGCATCGATGACAAAGCCTGTGCTGGCTGCACAGCAGATGTGCGTCTGGTACCGGCTTCTCTTCTATCCATTATCTGCAGAAATTGTAGGAAAATCCTGCGTGGCTCTTGGTTCCTCTGGGTCTTGCGGGGCAAAGGAGTGTGTGCAGTTCCTGCCAGCCCTCCTGTCTGCATGCTGGCTGCACTCCCCCCTCCTGATAGTGAGAGCCTCTACTGTTTGCCCAGCACACCAGCCCTGCTGCAGAGTCTGTGCATGCCTCACTTGGGCAGGTAAAGTGGGAGGAGCGGGTTCGTGCCCAGCCAGTGGCAAGGGACCATGTAAGCTCTTGCATTGCCCTTTGTTATGAAATAAATGGACTTTATCCTTCATGTGAGTATGTCGTGCAGCTCTGTCCACACTACGGGTGATGTCTGGCTCTGCAGGACCTGGGATACTTTGCAGCCTCTCCAGAAACCCTCCCTGCTCTGACCTCCTGCTCTGCCTTGCCTCAAGGTCCCTGGGGCTCTGTCCGGCCTTGGAGCCTGGTGGCCGCAGCCCTGCGGGAAGCTCACTGCCAGCCAGCCCCGTGCTCCAGGAGGGCAAACCTCAGTCTGGACACGGTGGGTGGGATGGATCCCTCAGGACTTTCTGACAGTGGTTGTGGCTGTTTTTCTTCCACTGAAATGACTGGCATTGCTTCTCTCACACCAGCCTCGTGCCGGGTCAGTGTGGCAGGAGCCCTGCGGCTGAAAGGGCGTCTTGGTGACTCACAGCAAGAAAGGTCACAGAGTTAACAGGATGAATCAGGCAAGGATGTGGGGAAACACTACGGTGAGGCTGGTGGGAATTGTTTAAATCCTGTTTTCTGTGCTGAAAAGAGCAACCAGCCTCGCAGTGTTGAATACCCTGAGTCCCATCCCTGTGTGGCTTGATCCACAACGGCCAGATTTGGGTTTGCTTTGGATGGTGGGGCCAGAGGGGCAGGGGGTTCCCAGGGAAGCAGGACCTTGGGCAAACACCTCCCACCTTGGGCAGGGAGCCTAGCACAGGGATGCAGACCCTGGCAAGCAGAAATGCCTGCACTGGAGCTACAGGCTGTGGCTGTGCTGGAAGGGAGCAGACACTTACTCCTTGCCCAGCCAAAACACATATTTCTGTTTTGAGCTGTCAACTCTCTCTTCCCCTCTCAAGTTGCAGAGTTTGAGGCAAGTAACCGGAGTTATTTTCCTGTTGTTCTTCCTCTCCCCCTCCCTTACTGGCACAGTGCAGTGGCAGCTGAAGGACATGACAGATGTGCAGGGTGGGAGCAGCCCTGACTGTTCTTCCCTGTGCTCAACCCCAGCATTGCTTCCCTGGGGACACAGGGAAGGGCAGTGGCACAGGAATAGGAGCTGAGCAGCTGTGCTGGGAGAGGAATAGGGAAGAAGCCACAAACATTGGAGTGGTTTGGGAAGCCTGGTTTGGAGCAAAACACGAGGAAAAGCATGGAACACCTCCCCCCTATCCATGCAACCATACATGATAGCTGTTCCCACCTCTGCATTCTCCTTGTCAAGAACAGCAGAGGGGAGTGAGAGATTTCTTTTCTTGGTATGAATTTTCTGGGAAGTTTTCAAACCCATGGCAAACATTTCTAGGAAAGGCAGGTTTGCTCGTAACAACAACAAACATGGAGCTAAATGGCAGCAAGGGGTAAAGCAGGGAGAAGCCAGGACATTTTTTAAAGCATTACAATGGCAGAGAATGGATTTAAGCTGAATTTTCAACACTGTCAAGTTGGAAATTCCTCCTCCAGGATGGAGCAAGATAACCAAATCCCCCTGTGGCCCTGGCTTCAGTGCCTGAACAGTGCTGGAGCTTGGAGGCAGTGTTTGCGTGGAGTTTTGCCAAGGAAAAATGCCTTTCTGTTGAGAAGCGGGTCCTGCTCGGGTGACGCTGTAGCACGCAGGGTGATGCGGGCACTGAAGTGATTCAGCATCCCCTGGGATGCTGCCCTGGAGGTGCTGGCATGTGGCAGGAGCTGGCTGCTGGCCTGTGGGGGCTGCTGCTGGGGGAGGCAGATGGGGCAGCCCCAGATGAGAGAAGGGGATACAGAATGCTGGCACTCACCTTGCCTCTGGGCAGCCTCCCTTTGCAAGGGGAAAGGGGGGACAATGGGCCAGGGACATTTCTACAGGGAGTGAATCTTCCCCTGGGAAAGGAAGGGATGGCAGAGCTGGAGGGGGCAGGGCACAGAGCCTGGGGGCTGCTGCTGGGGGCGCTCAGGAAGGGGGACCCCCACTCCAAAGGGTGCTGAACCCCATGCCCAGCAGGGAGGCTGCTGCTGAACCAGGGCAGTGTGGGGGAGCACCCGGGCTGGGGCAGAGCAGCGAGGGCTGGCAGCCTGAGGACGCCTGGTGCTCGAAGAGCCGGGGCCTCTCGCCTGGCAGAGCTTGTTTTGCTTTTGCTTCCTGTTGCACACTTAGAACAAAGGTTCAGAGGTTGCCCTGGGATTGATGCCAGGCCAGGCTGCCAGAGGGAAGCTGCACAGCTGCTAGCCAAGGCAGTGCTGCCTGCTGCTGCCTGAGCTCCCTGCCACTGTCCTGCCACGCTGCTGGCACCATCCCTGACCCTCTGCATGAAAATACTCCTTGGTCAGCTCTGGGACAAGCCCAGCCAACAGCACTACATGGTCCCCACCACTGCTTTCACATTCCTTGTGCTCAGCTGTGGCCCTGCAGCCCGGCACAAGGTCTCTGCAGCCCCGGCACACGGCTCAGGGGACAGCCAGGGAGGCTGGTGGCAGTGGCAGCACGGCGGCCGGGGGGCTGTAAGCGCCTGGCCTCCTGCCCCGGACTCCTGCCAAACATCTGCAGCAGGCGGGAGCTGGCTCCCACCCGGCTCTGGTGGAAAAACAACTGAGCAGGAAGGTTCGTGCGAGGGTCAGCCCGCCCAGCACGGCTGCCTTTTGGGGTGGGGGACCCAGATCCTGCAGTCTCGGTGGAACTTCTGCCCCTCTAGGCTCTCCCATGCAGCCTCCAGCATGGCATGGCATGGCACAGCACGGTGGGGACACTGGGTGACATGCCCAGGGTGCCATCCAAGCTCAGTGGCAGAAAGGGAGTCCATCGACGGTCTCATTAACTCCTCCCCCATTCCCAACCTCCACCAAGGCTGATTTGGCACTGGGACCCAAGGAGAAGGGACTTGGATGAATGGGTTCCCTTATTTTTATTTTGGTTTTAGGAACACTGAGTTCAGGAGTAACTCAGACTTCCACTGCTCATGGCAGGGATCAGGGACACGTGGAAGGGACACAACCACACTGTGCCCCAGTGTGGGAAATATTGGGAAGGGAGCACTGCCCTGAGCAGATTCCCAGGTCTGTCCCAGCTCTGTCGCAGGAGGTGGCTCAAGCCCTGGTCAGGGTCAGAAGTGTGAGCACAGCACTGGGCACACACTGGTCCCTGTTGTCTGCAGCATGCAGAGATGTGCAAGCAGTTTGCAGGCCAGGAGCTGCAGCCCTATGGGCCCAAATCTCCCTAGAGCCTGGGAAGTATGTGGGGAGGGTCAAACCCTGGATATTGGCTCCTACAGGTTTTGGCAAGGAGCCACCTCGCTCCACCTGCAGCCGTATCCATGAGAGTGGACTGGAGCACCCCTGTGGCTAGCCCGGCTCTTGGCATGTTGTGATGGGCTCTGTGCAGTCCACAGGCAGTGGCTGAGCATCCTGGGGGCTTGCCTGGAGCTGGGGGAACACCCCACATATCCTGGGGACCAGGCAGGGCAGAGCTAAGCCATTTCTCCAGTAGCAGTGCAGGTTTAAAGCTCTGGGAAATGCTGCCAGTGACAGAGAGACCTGCAGATCCCCTGCTCCACGAGTTCTCTGTGTGCCTGGGCGATGTATCCAACTCCCAGCCCTCCCACGCCAGCTGAGGCTGCAGTTGGAGCCTCACATCAGCCTTTCCCAGGACATGGTGTTCCTTCTGGTGAAGAACACAGATTGGAAGATTGCTTCCAGCTTCCTCTTAACCCATCACCACTCTCCCCTTCCTTGGTGGCATCTCCAGCAGCTGGCTCAGTGACAGCATCGTGGCAGGGCTGACCCTGCTTTCTAGTAAAGCCAAACCTCATGCTGGCACTCCCACAGGGCTCACCCACTGCCACCCCATCCTGTCCTCTAGCCCAGGCCGGCTTTCCCCCAAACCCACAATTCCCCCAGCTCCCCCTCCAGCCAGTTAATTCTCTCATCGAATAACTTTGTTGGGGGATTTCAGTGAATTTGCACCTCACCACGGATATTTTCCTTGGAGAAGGCCCAGGGTAAATGTTCACATTCCTTGGCTAAGCAAACAGGACCCTGGAAACTCCTGCCCCTGGGGACACCAAGGGCTAAGGAACAGCAGCGCCCTGCCCTTGATCCCAGCAGGGTCATCACGGAGCCACAGCCCTCCAGCCCCAGAACAGCCCCTGGCAGGAAGGAACCTCCTCCACAGCTGCCTCTGGCAGCACCTTCATTTACCGGGCACAAAGGAGAGAATCGGGATCAACCTTCTCCAGCCCTGCCAGAGCAGCCATTGCAGGGCATCCACTGAACCCCAGCCCGGCCTCCCCGAGGCTGCTGCTGTGGGGGTTTGGTCCCTGATCCTCGGGTGCCAACACTCCACCTGGGGGGAAATGTCACCCTAGCTGGGTGGCCTGTGCAGCATCGGGCACTTCTCCCCCGTGACACCTCTCCCCCCGTCCCCTCTCCCTCCCTGGCCCCTCTCCATCCCCGGTCACCTCTTTCCCCCTTCCCCCCGATACTTCTCCTCCCACCTTGCGGGTTTAATCCCGGCTCGGGTTACGCGTTGCATAAACCCTCGGCACATGCCGCTGCCCCGTGCCCCCGTGGATGCCCCGGGTCTCCGCCAGGCCGTGGTGCCACCCCCGGGCGGGGTCCGTCCGTGTGTCCGTGTCCGTCCCAGAGCCCACACGGTTAACGCTGCCCCGGCCCAGCCCCACCCGGCCATTGGCTCCCCCCTCGCAGTCCCGCAGCTATTTCTCGGCCGCCGGGCTCGGAGGTGACACCAGGCGACAGTGGTGCTTGTCCCCGCTGCTCGCCCCGGGCTGTCAGGGGTGTGCCGGCACCCCGCACCCAGCCATGGGGGGCGGCAACTGGATTTTGCCCCTTTTCTTGGCTGGACTCGTCCAGCTGGGGCGAAGTGAGGAGAAGGAGAAGGTAAGAGGAGTGGGACACCCCCACGGGGCATTCAGGGGGGGTTTAGGGGGTGCGTGACACCCGGGGGATGCGCCTCTTTCCAAGGCTCTCTGCAGGACTCCCCGGGGCAGGAGTGGGGCACGGTGGACCCGTGACTCCCCCTCCTTACCCCTACAATCCCGGTGCCTGGATCACGGTGGGATTTTCTGAGTTAGTTCTTGCCAAGGGCCAAGAATCGCTGTCCTGAGGTTGGGTACAGAGCCATGTGTCCCCCAAGTGACCTCCCCAGGAGCAGAACAAGGGGATTTTTTTCCGTCCGGGGGGGTTCCCCCATGTTTGGAAGGTTCCGAGGCCGCCGTGTCCCCCCAGCCCAGCAGGCAGGGGCAACTGTCAGCCCCCCAGGTACCGGGACCCCCCAGTCCCATGGAGCCTTCATTCCTCGAGCACAGCCCCCGTGACTTCACCTCTTGCCAGCTCCAAAAATACCACCCCGGTGGCACTTGGCTGAGTCTGGGTACCCTGGTGGGGACAGGAGATGGGCTCTTCTGGGTTAACCCCTGCGGCCGCGGACACAGGGGCTGCTCCAACCTGACCCTTCCTGGCCCACTCCCCATCCCACCCCCCCTGCACTGCCCCTGTCCCCAAGGGTGCCAGAGGGTGGTGGGTCCTGCTCACTTGCCCACAGCCTCAGGATTGTGGTGCTGGCTTCCCCCTGTGCTTCGGCTGTTTTGCAGCCGCTCGCCTTCCTGCTGCTCCCTGTTTGATAAACATTCCCCCAGGGGCAGCCAGAGCCATGTGCATCCGCATGCCCCAGTCAGCCTGTCCCACTACCGCGACCTTGGCATGCTGGAGCCTGGCTGCTGCCAGCGACACTCAGGGCAGGGGACACAGCGCTGGCAGCCATCCCTGCAGCCATCAGCAGGGCTGGCCCCATTGCTCTGCTGGCCGTGGGGATGGGGAGTGGGGTGGCCAGCAGCTCCCAGCCTGCTCCCACGGGATGCTCCTTTCCCCACAGGTGGACTGCTACCACTCAGTGAAGGACACCATCTACAACTACGGGGCCCTGACCCTCGATGGGGACGAGTACATCCCCTTTGAGAGGTACAGGGGGAAGACAGTGCTCTTCGTCAACGTAGCCACATACTGAGGCCTGACCTTGCAGTATGTTGGTAAGGGTCCTGTGGGACACGGGTACCCCGGGGTCAGGGGAGGGCCAGGAGTGCGGCCGTTGACATGTCCACATGGTCCATTCTGCTTCAGGGAGCTGGGGAAAGGGTTAATGCCTGCTCCCCAGGGCCTGGCCTGACTGGAATGGTCCCAGGGATAAGAGCAGGTGTGGAGGTGTGCCTGGTCCCCCTGGTAACCCACCCCTGGCTCTCCTTGCATGCAGAACTGAATGCACTACAAGATGAGCTGAGAAACCAGGGGGTCGTGGTCCTCGGCTTCCCCAGCAACCAATTTGGGAAGCAGGAACCCGGCCAGAACTCAGAGATCCTCCCTGCGCTTAAGTGAGTACTGTGGTGGGAGCTGTGGGACACGTGACCCCCTCGGCTCTGCTGGGGTCCCATCCAGGCAGTGGGAGCACAGGCTGAAGCTGCTGCTGGTTGTGGCCCCCAAAAAAGGGGTTTGGGGTCCTGTCACCACCCCTGTGCAAGCCCCTAGAGCTGTCCATTGCACAACATCCTGTTCCCTCCCTTGTAGGTATGTCAGGCCAGGAGGTGGCTTTGTTCCCAACTTCCAGCTGTTCCAGAAAGGGGATGTGAACGGGGCCAAGGAGCAGAAGATCTTCACCTTCCTGAAGGTGGGTGCTATAGCAAGGGGAGATGAGGGGGACACAGCCAGCTTGCTTTTTTGGAGGGGCAAGGCAGTGATGCACTTGCTCCTCATTGCAGAACGCGTGTCCCCCGGTGGCGGAGGAGTTTGGGAACCCCAACAAGCTCTTCTGGGAGCCTCTGCGGAACCATGACATCAAGTGGAACTTTGAGAAGTTCCTGGTGAGCCCTGAGGGTGTGCCAGTCATGCGCTGGTACCATCGCACCAACATCTCCGTCGTGAAGAACGACATCATGGCCTACCTGATGCGGCGACGGGAGCAGAACCATGATGAACAGCCAGACCAGTAGAGCTTAGGGCTGCTGGCATGAGGCCCAGCATCTCCCCAGCTGTTTCCCATTCCATTCCCTCCCCGGATGTTCCCCAGCAGCAGGAATCACACGCTGTCCCCTCCATTGCTCCTGTCTCTGGCACCCCCCAGTCAGGATGCTGGGCTGGGCAACCTCGTGGCAGAGACCTCAGCGATGGCTGTGGGATACTTCAATAACCCTGTGTCCCACCTCCACCCCTGGTGGTGACATCTCCTGGCCTCCAGCTTGCCCCCTCCTCTCCACCATCCCAGGCAGTGGGAGGATGCAGGGGCTGGCTCTCCCTGGAGCAGGAAACCACATCTGCATGAAGGCTCGGCCTGAAAGCCCCTGGCTGGGGTGGGCCTGGCCCGAATGTGCCAAGCACGAAGCAGCTCTTCAGTGCATTCAGGCTGCCCGTGGTCCTGGCACACAGATGTGCTGCTCTCCTGGTCGGGGGTGGCCAGCTCCTCGCCCCCCACCACAGAAACACCAAATAAAGGCTCTGCAATTATGCAGCCCCACTTGTTGGCCAGGGGTAGGGGGGGCAGAGTGGGGGACACAGTGGCCAGCCTGGGGGTAGCAGTGCCTGGAGAAACTCACTTTTTTCCACAGTAACTGCAAACACCGACTTATCATCACAGCCCAGCATTTGGGGACAGGATGGGGAGTGAGTGCAGAGCACAGGTGGGCAAAAGGGGCTGGAGGTGGGACCAGGGACAAGCCCCAGCAAGGAGCATACTGGAATTCTGGGCCTCCTGCTGTCACACGTGACAGCCATGCTTACAGAAACTGGGTTGTTTTTTCCCCCTCCAGACCTATTTTGTGGAGCAAGATTTGCTGTGTGCAATGTCAAAGACTGTACCCAAGGCCACTGCTGCAGAGGGGGCAGCAGGGGCTTCCCTGCCCTGGCAGAGGTGGGGGGCAGGAGAGGGGAGGATGAGGGGCTGATCTCAGCACACAGAGGGAGGTGGGGGGGACGCACTTGGGGCAACAGATCTTGGCATGCCCAACCAAGGGGTGGGGTCCCCTTACACTCAGTCTGTTTCTATATCTATACCCAAGCACACGGGGACCAACAGCCCTGGTATCCCTCCCACTCCCCCTCCACAGGCAGAGGCTGCCCCACAGGAAGGAGCTTTCAGGACAAAACCAGAGAGACTCAGCCACACTTCAGTCCTTAAATAAATACGAAGACACCAACCACCCTAAGGCTAGGCCATGGCTGCGGCCAGCACCTGCCTGCGAGTGTGGGGTCTCCCACTGCTGGGAGAGTCCCTGCTGTTACCCATTCCTCCAGGGGCTCTGGATTGGGGCAGCTCCTGGGAAACACTGGCTCCTCTTCCCTGAAGACCTGGCTTGGGTCTACAGCGATGCCAGGCCTGGCTCCTTGTGAGGAAGGGGATGGCTGCAGGGGACTGACCCTGTGCTGGTTGCCACTGCGATGGCACCTTTAGTCCCTCCTTCATGATTTCCTCAGGGAAGGTGCTGCCGAGCCCCCACGTGCAGCACGTGTCCTTGCACAGGCATTGGCAGCCGGAGGAAGCTCCTGGACACACACACACGGGCACACACACACCCTACTCCTCTTCCACTGGTGTCGGAGCATGGCCGGTCCTTGGCATTAGGGCAGTCCGGGACCTGCCTGTTCTGAGACACAAGAGAGGGGTGGCACAGGGTAAGCACAGTTCTTCATTCTCACAAAAGCCCCACAGGAGGGATGCCAGCCATGGCATGGTTGTCATCCCTGAGCACCAACTGCCGTAACTCCATGAGCTTTTGGGGCTCAGCCTGACTTTGGGTGCTGTGGGGATGCTGGCGGGGATGCAGCAGGGACCAGCCCCACAGCATAATCATCCCCTCAGCTGATTGAGAGGTGGGGGCTAAGGGGAAATGGCCACTGCCTGGAAAGATGTGGCCCCATCCCTCCCCATGTGTTCAGCCAAGTGCCCAAAGTCTCAGGGTGAAGGATGGGCACCCCTGTCAGGGAGGGTCTGAGCCTTACCCAAGTCCTTGGGGACCGGTTTCACACCGGCCACTGGTTGGGCGTTCTGGCTGCGAGCCATGGCACAGGGTGGGCGCCAGGGGTACTCGGGCTGTGGGAGGAGATGGAACAGAGACAGGGAATTACCTGGGATGTGAATCATGAGGCTGCACTCTGTGATTGATTGACAAGGTGTGAGGAGGAGGAGAAGAGGGAGGAAAGGGGCTGAGCAGCCACATGCCAACAGGACACATGCTCAGCTCCCTGCTCTGGGACGTGGTGGCCCTGGAGGGCAGGGAGCCCCACACCCACCCACATGTCACCCTCTGCTTCCCCTCCTGCTGGCACAGGTAGAGTCTCACCGGGGGAAAGTGGTGGAAGTTCTGTCCTTGAGTGTGCTCGCCCGGCATGGCTGGTGGGTATCGGATCTGTTGCCACTCGTCGTAGCCATGGTACACGGGGTGAGCCATGGGGGGACTGTACTGGTACTGGTACATGGGGCAGGCTGGGCCCAGCGGCCCCGGCCCTGGCTCAGCGTGCAGCCTCTCTCCAGAAGCCTGCAAGGAACCAGGACAGATGCTGGGGAGATCCCAAGGGCAGCTCACCACCACCCCCAACACCACCCATCACCTGCAGCCCCCAGCCCTTCTGCCCAAAGAGGGTTTCCTCCCATCCCTACCTGTTTGTGCTGTTTCAGCAGCTTCTTCAGCTTTTCCTTCTCCTCCTTCTCCCTCTGGCAGTCATCTTTGGAGGCTCGTAGCTGGGAGGAACAGGGGTTAGTGCAGAGCCCACCCTGCCACCCCCCATCTTCATGGATTAGGGTTGCTGACGGAATGCCTGCACCAGTCTCCACAGCCAGACCTCCAGGAGAGGTGCAGAAAGAGGACATGAATGAAAGGAGATGCTCTGGCAGTGACAAGCAGCAGAAAAAACACCCCACTGGCCTTCCTGTCCCCCTTCAGCCCCTATTCTTAGATATGTACACGGACTGTGACACTGGGGAAAAGCACCTCTAACACACCCAGGGCTCCCAGAGTGCTGCTGGTGACACCCAGCCCCTCCTCCAGGGTGGATATGGGGGTTATGACACCCAGGACAAGCACTTCCAAGACACATGGGGCTCCCAGAGCATTGCTGTAGTACCCAGCACTGCTCACCTGGTTGTTGGAGAGGACCAACTGCTTCTGCAGCTTTTCCAGCTGCTGCTTCAGCTCTTCCTTCTCCTCATTCATCCTCTCCCTGTCACTCCGTTCCCTCTGGAAGTCTTCCTCAAAAATTTTCACCTGGTAGGAAGAAAGAATGTGGATGCACCTGGCTGAGGGCAGACACCTCCCCTAAGCAACCCCATCACTGTGTTGCCATCCTTGACTCCACCAGCCATGCCAAGCCCTAGGCATGTGGGTTGCCATGATAGCCCGTGGCTGTGGTCCTTCCAGATGAATGTTTAGAGGATGCTGAGTTGGGTCCCCAACCCCCACCACCCCAGCACTGACACCTGCCCGGCTGCTGCACTGCTCCTTGCTGTGGAGATCCAGGACATGTATTTCCTTCCCTGTCCCCAGTGGCTCTGTGTCCTGCCCTACCTGCTGCTTGAGTAGCTCATTCTGGGTCAGCAGCTCCTGCTGTGGCAGCTTCCCTGCTGGCTCCATGGCAAAGATGGGTGGTGGAGAGGCTTGGACGTTCAGGGCCTCTTCTAATGCCTAAAGAGGAAGAGGAGGGAGCAAATTCAGTGCCCAAGATGCCTCTGGAGGACCAAGGGCATGTGCCAAGTGTGGGAAGTGGGTATAAGTGGGCAGAGGCAAGAGGGACAACAGACCCCCCTTGAGCCCCCCTTCCTGGAAGCCCAGAGGGATGTGGTGGGCCTCATACAAGTGGTAGGCCTGATACAAGTCTCTGCCTGGGCAAGAATGGGTTATCAGGGTCAGTTTTGGATTTGAGAGAGGTGAAGAGACTGGAGAACATTAAAGACATTTTGCAGTGAGGGCTTGTGCCCTGGCCCCCACCTTGTTCAGCCTCTGGATCTCCTTTTCCTGGTATTCCCGCTGCCTGGTGACCGGAGCCAGCTGCTCCTGCAGAAACCGCATCCTCTGCTGCAGGTCCCTCACCTCCATGGCCAGCCTCTCCTTCTCTGCCTGCAGGACCCAGAGTGGGGAGAGATCAGCCAGGGCAGGGCAAGAGGGCTGGCAGCTCCTGTCACCCTTCCCAAGGGACTCGCCTCCTCTGTTTCGATCCGGGACTTGGCCAGGAGCAGCTTGCGGTCAAAATCCCGTTGCTTTTGCTCCCGCTCCGACTCCAGCTCGGTCACTGCCCTGCGGGCCTCAGCCAGCTCCTGGTGTAGGTCCGTGACCTGCCAGGAGGGAGTGGGGATGTTGGCCCAGAAGGAGGAAAGGAGGTGCAGGCAGCCCCCAAACCTCCCTACACTGTTTCCTCTGAGTGCCCACAGCCAGCACCCAGCAGTAATGTGTCACCCAAGCACCCAGCCCTGAGCACCCATGCCTACCTTCTGCTCATACTTCTGCTTCATGGAGCGGAAATGCTGATCCCATTGTTTATTCACCTCCAGCAGCTGCAGGGAGAGAGGAGTGGCTGAACAGGAGCCCAAATCCTGCTATGAACCAGCTGTGGTGGTCCCCAGCAGACTCCTGTCATGAAAGCACTTTGGGGACCAGCTGGATGGGGATCCCAGCTCCAGCAGCGTTTCCCTGCAGCTCTGAAGCCCTGCCAGAGTCTCTTGGTGCCATCCCAGCCCTGTGCCCCCTCTGCCCACTCCCCGCCTCCTTAGTGGTGCCTCCCTCCCAGCCTGGTCCTCACCTCCCTGCGCTGGTGCTCCAGGATCTTCACCTTCTTTTCCTTGGCCTCCAGCTCTTCTCTGCCCGGCGCCTTCTCCACCATGGCCCCGCTCTGCTGGACGCGCACGGGGGGGACCCTCAGGGCTTTTGTGGAGGCTGTGCCCAAGGCCGGCTAAACTCGAGCCAGTTCCCCTCCCAGTGCCTCCCCCATCCCCTTGAGACCCTGAGAAGTCCTGCTGGTCATACTGGGACAAACTGTGGGCTCAATTAAAATGAGGCCATCTTTGCTGATGCGTCAGCGGGCTCCCTGCCTCCTTCCCAGCCCTCTCCAAGGAGATGCTGCCTCCTCACCTGCTGCTGCTCAGCGGCTTCCCTCTTCCCACTGTCCTGGCTGCTCAGTGTCACCATCCTCCGGAGCTCCTGGTTCTCACACCTGTGGGCAGGAAGGGATGGGTCAGCAGGAAGAAGCTCCCAGGGCAGCCCTGTCCCCATCCACATAGCCCAGACTCACCTGAGCTTCTCCAGAGCCTGGTTTCTCTGCTCCAGGTCATGCTCCAGCTTGGTGCGCAGCTCCTTGTTCTCACTGTGCAGCGTCTCACACAGCGTCTGGAGAGTGAACACTGGCAGTGTGAGGGCCATGGCCAGCCCTGGGCCACCCACCTCCCAACAAGCCATGCCAAGGAGGTGAAAGTCCACCTCAGGGTGAGCAAGACGGGTTTGTTGGGAAAAAAACAAAAGGGGGAAAATCTCCATGAAGCGCCAGGCCAGCCCCTGCTCACCTGCAGGAAGGATGTTCTCTGCTCATTCTTGTGCACCTTGGAGGCCAAGCGCTTGAGCTCGGAGGCCATGTAGCCCATGCGCACGAAGACCTGGTCCTTGCTGGCCTCCTTGGCACAGCCACTCAGTGTGTTCTCCAGCTGCTGCAGCTGGGGCAGCAGGTTGGCATCCTCGTTTGGTGCTTGCTCCAAGTCCTGGCAATGGGGAGGGGTTCAAATGTGGTCAGACCAGTTAAAGGAGCATTGCAAAGTTCCTCTTGGGGCAGATCAACCTCACTGTGGTGGGGAGCTGGGCCAGCACCAAGACACTCTGCAGCACCCCTCACTATGCTGAAAAAACTGTGTCAGCTTTGTAAAGGTCTGATTCCCAGCTGCTGGATATGGCACACTGAGACCTTGGGTGGAGGAGGATACGGCAGCAGCCCATGGATTCCCTGTGCCCCGTGGTAGTCTGAGCAGAACACCCTCTCAAATCGCTGACAGCAATGGAAGCATCTCCATCCTTGGTCTCTTCTCCACCTGAGCTCTCCCCATCAGCACCAAGACTAAAAATCCCAGCTCCTGAGACTGTCCTCTCTATGTACACCCTGGTCTGTGCTGCAAGGGGTTGTGGTCTTACCCAAATCCCCATGTTCTCTTTCTGCCTGCCCTCCTTCTGTGCTCCCTTGCTGCTGTGGCACGCCAGGCACCAGGAACTCGAGCCTTTTGGCAGGTGACAGCCCAGAGGGTGACACACGGGATTTAAACAGCAGCTGGGAAAGCCCAGATCAGGGCACACCCACCAGCATCAGGACATACCTTGCCCATGGGGGGTGTCCCCAGGAGGTTTATGCTCCTCTGGTGTGGTTGGTTAACTCCTCCATAGCCTAGGAGGTGCCGCAGGCACAACAGCTGGCATGTGTGGCACTGCTGGGAGGAGCTGGGGCTGTGCTGGCACACCTATGCCTGCTCCACTCCCAGCCCCACTGACTCACCTGCTGCCTGTGGGAATGCCCCAGGTTGCACCACAGGGCAGCCTAGTGTGCCCCCAGCATGCTGACCCTAGAGTTTACAGCCCCAAACCTGCCGTGGGAAGGTGTGTGTGGGGCACAGCACAGCCAGCTCCTCCCACCCATGGTCTGCTGGCAAGGGAGGCATCAGAGGCAGTGAGGACCCAAGCTGGGAGAATCTGGGTGTCAGCACAGGATCTGGACTCTGCTTGGGCATCAGCAGCTAGTGGCTGAGCAGATCCCATTCTGTTCTCCATCACCTCATAGCTGCACCCCAGGAGGGTCCAGTAGGACTCAACCCCTCCAAGAGCCTCTCTGGCCAACAGGAATGGGATGTGCAATGAGAGCATGTCCTCTTTCTGGTACCATGTGGTGCCAGCTGATATTCACTCCCCTTGGGCTCCCCATCTTTTCTCCCCTGCCTTCCAGCACACAAAAAACCTGTGGTCGGGGCAATAACAGCCAGGAGGAAATTCAGGTGGCAGCAAACGGAGTATGCAGAGGTGCTTTGGCTAGGGCAAACCCTGTGACAATGACAAGGCTTGGAAAGCTGGTCCTCCTACCCAGGGTAGCAGCTGAACATCAGAGCATCACTGACAGCTACTTGGGTTGTCACAGCTCTTCCTGTCACTGTCGTGTGGCATCTGCAGACATCGGTGTCCCCATCTGGCTGGGGCTGCTTCACTGTCCCCTTCCCCAGGCCCAGCCAGGCCCTTGTCCAGTTTATTCCTCCTCTGTGGTTTGCCCAAGGGCTGCCTTGACATGGGTCTGCCAGCCCTGCTGGTGCCTGCCCAGGCACAGCACTACAGCCCTGCACACCCCCAAACTCCCAACACCACCTGGCTCGACTCCCCACCCGCCAACACCAAATCCTGTAGGGCCACTCACTGCTCTCCTGCTCTCCTGGGGAAATCCCTGCGCTTCCATGGGAACGATCTCGAACTCCAAGGAGGATCCCTGCAAGGAGAGGCAGCCAGGTCAGGGCTCTCCAGGAAATGGCAGCCCAGGATGCCCACCACACAAAGAGAGGGACCACCAGGAGTAGAGCAGGGGAGCTGATCCCTCCTTTCAGGTTTATCCCTGTTTCTAGAGGCTAAAGGCTGCCTTCTTTTGCTTTAATTAGATGGAGAGTCCCTCCCTCTCCAGCCATGCCAGCACCAGCTTCCACATTCAGCAGACTCACACTTGGAGGTGACTTCCGTACTTCCATGTCCGGCTGGGCACTGCCTGGGGCTGCCCGTGCGAAGCTGGGATCAGGGCCGACGGCTGTGGAGAGGGGAGAGGATGCAGCCATGAGCCTTTTGGAGAGCAGGGCCTCTCTCCACCTGGCACAGGGATGCAGACAGCACACCCCTGCAGTCAGGCACTGATGGATGATTTCTACCCCAGGCTATGGGGATGGGACAGAAACCTCCTTTTACAAGGGAGGATGGCAGTGGTTTGATACACTCCAGAGATGACATGGCAGCAAAGGACCTCCATTACAGTCTCTTGCACAGTCTTTCCCTTCCCCCAGCTCAGGATTCTGAGCCATCAGGTAATTCCTCCATCTCCTACCTCCAGTTTCCACCAAGTCCTCCAAGGAAGGTGATCCAATCAGCATTTTGTTGTCCTTCACAAGGTCCTCTGCCTTCTGCCTCAGCTTGGATGCCTCGACCTGGGACTCCTCCAGAAGCTCTCCTGTTGCAGGCAACAAAAGAATGCTCAGCCTCCTTTCCTGAGTGCCTGTCCTGCAGTAGTCCCATCCACCAGCACCAACAACCCTGTTTGGCTGGAGAAGTGCCCAGAATAGTCCTTCTTCAGATGGAAACAACTATTCTGGGATAAATCCAATGGCAAAGCTGGATCAGCGGCTCACTGGTTTCAGAGATCCTCATGCTGACACACAGAGGCCTGATTACAGGAGCCAGAAGGGCACCACTGTGGCTCTCAGAGGTCTCCTCTGCTTCCCAGAAAAGACAAATTTAAGCCTAGGTGATGGACTGAGAGGTCCAACCTTCCCACTCTGGAGTCTGGCACGGGCAATGCAATCCTCCTCCAATGAGGGGTGGCTGTCACACCAGCGTGTCCTGGTCCCAGGTAAAGGCATGGTGACACAACAGGAATCATGAGACAGGTGGAAATTTGGCTGCAGAAGCAGGACTCAAAGGAGGAAGCTGGCTCACGAGACAGAAAGCAAAACTGGGGGTGGGAGCGGGGGAAGGCTGACAAGGAGAAGAAAGAGGGTGGCACAACTTAGCTGGAACATTGCAACACTGGCATGTTCCTGCTGCCACAGGGAGCACTCAACATCAGGTTCCTTGAGAAATACCTGGGAAAAACCCCTGGCCCAGCAGGGCTTGCAGGAGGTGGGGATTTTCATCAAAAGCAAAACAGATCAGAGCACCTATGAACTCTAAAGAGCTGTCCTCGCTCCAGCACTTGTCTTTTCTTTCCAGCTGTTTATTCCACCATAAAATACCCCAGAAGTTCAGCAAAATTCTTGCTCCCTCTGCACTGCCATGTGAAAGAGCCCAGATATCCTGCTCAGCCCTCCAGGACAGGGAGAGCTTTGCTGCTGCCCCAGTGCCAAGACTCCCAGCTTCTACCAGCACCCTTCCTCAACCAAAGCAAGAAACCCCTGGCTTTGTGGGCACAAGCTAGGTTGCCCCAAAGGCAAATCTCATCCCCCTGGCACGCAGCAGTTACCGATAGACTTGATCCCTTGCATCTTCTCCTTCAGTCGGGTGTTCTCCTCCACCAGCCGCTCCAAGGCCGTGGATCCATTCTCCTTGGAGCCCCCACCGGGGTCATATATATGGTAGGGTCCTCTCCCTTCCATGCCTGCTGTTCAGTCGCCTACCTCCCAGCCAGGCATCCCTGCAAGGCAATGGAGCATGGTGTCACCTTGCTCTGGCTCCAGATGATGCCACAGTCCCCTGGTCACAGCCGTGGGGGTCTGGGGTGCTGTGCTGGTGCCTCACTGCTCACCAGCCAGCCAACAAATGACCCAGGTGAAGGCACTTCCCCCTCCAGCCCTGCTTGGGGTGAATGTGTCGGGGTGACTCATGGCCATGAGAACTGTCACACGAGGAGGCATCACCAGCAGCCCCACTTGGGGCTAGCTCTCCAATGCAGAGCACTGCAGTCACAGAGAAGGCTGTGACTCTCTCCCAGGAGAGATGGAGACCCCAACCCCACCCATGCCAGCACAAACCTGGGCGCTGTCACCAGGGCATCTCGCTCAACATACGGTATTTCTGGGGTGCATAAAGGCTCGTGAGGGGCAGTGTCTGCGGCTCCAAAAGCCTTAACCAACAGCTGGGGGGAAGTTTGGGCAGTACTGGGGGATGAACCCCAGGAGCCAGGCAGGGACCCACTCTGTCCTCTGGCTCAGCCAGAAAAACTGGCTGCCAGCAGCATGGCTTCCTGAATTGGGCACAGAGAACATCCGGGCACGTGCCGGGCTGGAAGTCCAAGGAGATAAAACACCTGCAAGCAGTGTGCTCTTTGCTCTTCCAGTTCCTCGCACTTGTGGGTGGCCTAAGGCCTCCCCCTTGCTGAAGTGTGGGCTGGGGACAGCTGGGCAGGATCCTGGCTCCAGGTCTCACCCATCTCCTGGGGGGATAAAGCAGCTGCTGTGAATCACAGCACAGCTTATCAGAACTACTCCCCATGATGCCAGCTTGTTATAACATGGAACAGAGCAGCAGCTGAGAAGGCTCGTGTGCCAGTTGGAGCTGGGGTGGTGCCTGGGGGCACAACAGAGTACCCCAAAGTGCTCTTCTCCCAGCCATGACAGCTGGTGAGCAGGAGGGGACTGAGAGGAGGCATTTTGAAAGGGGAAGGGGGTAGCCAGTACCCGAAACTGTCTCAACCTCAGACTAATGCTCATGCCATGAGTGATCCAGGCTGATCTCCAGTTTGGATGACCTGCCTGCCAGGGAGGGGCAGGGACTTTCCAGATGACAACTGCCACCCAGCAGCATCCACAACTGGAGCAGCAATTAACGCCTGCCTCAGCGACAGGGAATTTCGCCTGGCCTCAGCAGTACTCTGATTCTGGGAGGTGTACTGGTGGGTCTCACCATCCTCCTGCTCTGTGGGTGCTGCCAAGTCCCCCACTGCCTCTGGCCCCCTCATGGGGAGCCAGTGACCCTGTCCCAAGGATCTGGAAGTGGTGACCACTGGAAGCTGCCCAGCTGTGGTGGTGTGGGGTGAGCTGAGGAGAGGCTAGTCCTGGAGCCTGAGCAGCTGACAGGAAGCTGTGGAAGAACCAGGGCCATTTCTGAGCGATGGAAGCACTGTCACAGCTGGTCTTAAATAGAGGACGGGTTTGGATTAGGTATTAGGGAGAGATTCTTTACTTTGAGGGCAGTGAGGCACCCGAACAGGCTGCCCAGAGCAGCTGTGGCTGCCCCATCCCTGGAAGTGTTGAAGGCCAGGTTGGATGAGCCCAGCATGTAGCCCAGTGGGACCCTCATGGCTGGGAAATGCCATCACTTGTGGCCATGCTACCTGCCTGGCCAGCCTGGCAGAGGACGGAGATGGCATCACAGGCTGGCTGCAGACATGAGCCTGCTTCTCACTGCTGTCCAGTCACCACATGCTGCTCCAGACCTCGGGCTCTGGGAGCACCTGGGTACCAAACCCACCCTACAGTGACCATTTTGCAGGGCAACTGCATCGTGCACTGGCACGAGCCCAGGTGTGTGGCAGGGATGGTAGGGAGAGAAGGAAGGAGAGGGAAGAGCTGCCCTCTCCTGCAGTACCATCTCCCCATGTGGCTTGGAAGCAGCCTGAAATACCAGTCCTCATTCTCTTAACGCCAGACCCCAAATCTGGAGGTTTTCTGCCTTGTCTCACAGCACATGGGAGGTCCCTGTTCCCTGCAGGAATCCCTCAACACAGTCCAGCTGCACTGATCACCCTGCCAAACAGCAGAGCTCACTCACAGTGATCCCATTTTCTCCCAGCCGGATGGAGCCATTGAAAACCTCTGATATTCCCTATTCTCAAGATTCTATCAAGAACTTTTCTACTCAAGGTCTGTACCCTACCAGGGAGATTGCAGCAAAGGGACCACAGGAGCTGTTTCCAAACAACAGCTAGGGAGAGGAACTGGACTATCTCCAGCTGACGGAAGCCACAAATTCACCAGCAAACAATAGCCAGCAAGAGGGAGGGGTTTCCACAGCATTCCAGGCCATCACTGGAGACAGGGTGGGTTTTCCTGGAGTGGAGATACAGTCCAATTTCTGCAAGGAGCTGCTGGAACAGAGGGGTCACCCTGGGGATCAGAGACCAAGCCACTGATCCCAGTCTTGGTTTGTTGTGCCTTTTTTCCTTCAGAGTTCTGACAGGAGAGATTCACAGTGAAAAATCTCATTTCAATAAAAACATGAGTGGAGTAGAGAAGGGACCACAGACCAGCACCTAACAGTGGTTAGCTACACCAAGAAAACAGGAGTACCACAAACTCCAGCAGAAACCACCAAACCACCAGAAAACACTTCCCTCTTTGCCAGTCCACAGTTCCTAAGGTGATCTGACAGTATTTCACAGCCCTAAGGGCTGAAGGCTAGGCATGGACTGTGGCTACCCAGCTGCAGCTCACAGACTCTGTGCCCAGCCACTGTCAGAGACTGCCAGACCAGCACTTGTGGGTGTTGCTGGTTCCATGCAGGACCCCAAGACCTTTAGGTAGCAAGATTTTATGGCAACTCAGCAACAATAGAGAATGAGAATGTGGGTGGGCAGGGGAGACTCACGGGCAAAGATGAAAGCAGAGTGGTGTTTAAATAGCTGTGCTGTGGCTTGGGAGTGAGCTGGAGCTGTCACTGCTGTCACCCAGAACAACACACATCACTGCCACAGCAATCACTGTACCAGCCACGCCGAAGTGGCAGAAGGATGTGATTCTTACTTTAAAATTACTGAACGCTGAAAATACCAAGGCTTAGGATGTGAATCCTGTGCAGGAGGGGGCTGGCACTGCTGGGTGTTTGCTTTGGGCAGTGACCCCAGGGTGGAGAGCAGCCTCCCAGAGCTGCAGGCTTGGCAGCCCTTCAATTCCCATTCTGAGATGGCCTAGCCCTAAGGAGAAGGGGGTTTTCCTTACTCCAGTGCACAATATTCACAGGAAGCCTCCTCCGCACCAGGATCACAGGAGGTGAAAGCAAATCCCTGCAGGCTGCCAGCATAATTTTCCCATGACTGGGGCTGCTGGGTCCCTGGAATGCCTCCTCAGAGGGAAAATAAAAGCCACTCAGACAGACACCCTGCAAGAAATTTTTTTTGTATGTTTGTCATTTTACTGGAAATGATCGGTTTGATCATTACTGGAAAACACTGTAGCCCCCAGACTGGTTTTCTTCTACAGAGCTCCAGCAGCTCTGCAGACAATGGATAATCACTCCTGGGCTGCTGGACTGGTCTCATTTGCAGGAAAGCAAAAGTGGAGTTGGCTTTAGGAGGCAACAACAATGAGACTTTTTGGGCACTGCAGTCCGCTGGGCTGAGAGTAATAAAAGAAGAAAAAAGCAGGTATTGCTTTTCCCTCAAAGGGAAAAGTCTGAACCTCCACTTGCAGTATTTTCCTTTCCAGCCAGTTTAGCCACAAAGAGAGGGTGGGAAAGGCAAGAGCACATATTAAAGATGTCCTCCAGACAGAAATCCCACTCTCACCTCAAAAACCCACCTCCTGAAGAGGCTTTATGAAACAACCTGCTTCTGATGAGGCTGCTCACAAAGAAAATAAAGCATTTCCCTGGGTCTGCCAGGTTTACAAACACAGGTAACCTCACACAGCTGCATCCTGAGCTCCTCAGGATGGGCCAAAGCTTCAATGCAGGCATGACATGCAGCCAGGCATGGTGCTGGTGCTCTCCTGGCAGCACAGGGGTGGATTTATGCAAGACCCCATCTTTCGCTGCAAAGACATCTGGCTCATCTTGCCTGTTCCACTTCTCCCTGCAGAGCTCAGCAGCATCATGGCTGCTTGTCACAGCACTCCAAAGCAGAAAAAGGCACAGCCACCCCTTTCCTTGTAGCCTTTTCCTTGCTTCCAAGCTACTCCTGTCCATCTTGGTGTGCTTCAGCCAGCAACAACCAAGTGGTAGCAGACGGTGGCACCACAAAGCTACACCAGCGAAGTGCCACCCAAAGTGTAAGGACTGCTGCTTTAAAACAAAATCTGCAATGCCACAAGAGTAGATGGTTTGGTTTCCTCCACC
Organism: Lanius collurio; assembly: GCA_020086605.1. NCBI lineage: Eukaryota > Metazoa > Chordata > Aves > Passeriformes > Laniidae > Lanius > Lanius collurio. The sequence goes on along the minus strand of JACBWW010000029.1, from coordinate 6,397,371 downwards.
CACAAGAGTTCTGTACCAGCTGCTGGCAAGCAACAACCCACAGCCCTGTGCTAAATAGGTCTGCTTGGCGTAGGTTGGGCCGAAAGGGCGTCGTGGGATTTCTTGCAGAGCCAGGAACGATGCCAAAGGCAGCAAAAAGTCTCTCCTGTTTTCTTCTTGCTTACTTCACCTCACCACAGAGACAGCTCTCAAGCACATGCCTGGTTGGAGCCTTCCTGTCTCCAGAACTCATCCCAGTGCCCAAAGTCCAGTCTCCAGAACACTTCAGCTGACAGCGCTCTTCATGAAATGTGCACTACGAAAGAGCTTGTGGCAGCAGAACAGCTCCCATTCCCCCAGGTGGTGGGAATAATCCACCCAAGTGATGGGAATAACCAGCTCAATGGAAAAAGGCATTTTACTTCTTGATATAGGGGGCAACCTGTGTGTCAGGGACACAGGAACAGGATAGCCAGATCTCAGAGAAGATGCAGATCCCCATGAGTCCTACCGGGAGCTATTCTCACCCAAAGGCATCAGTGACAGGCAGCATCTTTTTTATTTTTTTTTCTCTCTGCCCTCCGTGGGGGTCTTAGCATGGAATTGAGGGAGGGGAAAGGGGGAGACAAGCTGTGCCTCCCTCCCAAAAGAGAAGGATGCTGCCATCCCTGCTATTCCAACCTCTGGACCCGCATCCGATACGGACACGCGCGGCTGGGCCAGAAGGAAAAAGTCAAAGAGAAAGGAAAACAGCACGGACAGGAGGGTCCTTGAGGCCACGGCCGCCGCAGCCCCCCGGAGGGAACATGCGCTCCGGCCCTGCCCGGGGGGATCGCAAACCAGGGATGGTCGGGAGGCAGATGCGTGGGCCCGGGGAAACGCCGGGGTTGTGCAAGGCGGGGCGAGGGAGGAGCAGGGCCAGGCACGGCAGCGGAGCCCCGAGGGGGCTGCGGGACCCCCACCCGCACCCCGCCGAGTCTTCCTCCTCTCCCCCCGGGCACCGCCGGGAACACAGACACCCAGCCCGTCCCCCGCGGGGAGCGGCGGCAGCCCCCGCCCTGAGCGGGAGAGGGGAAAGCGAGGCACGGCACGACTACCGCGGCACTCCGTGGCACCGGGCGGCCCCGGGGCAAATCTCTAGGGGACGGCGCGGCCCCAGCCCCCTCCGGGCTCTCACCCCGACCACCCGAGCGGTCCGAGAGCCCGGGAACCGGCCACATATAAGCAACGCACAGCCCCGATCCCGGCAGCTCCCTCCGGCCCGGGCCCCTTCACTGGGGCGGCGCGACCCCGGTGCCCGGTAAGACCCCGATGCCCCGGGGCAGGGCTCCTGTCCGCGAGGGGGGCAGGGCCCCCGCAGCGCTCCGAGCTCACCTGCCGTGCGCACCGCGGCGGGCCGCTGCCGGGATCGGGATCGGGGTCGGGATCGGGGTCGGGGTCTCGGCCCGGGTCCCTCCGCTCCGCCACCAGCACCGGGGCTGGTCCCGCCCCCGGGAAATTCCCAGCCTGACTGACAGGCGGCGCAGCCAATCGGCGCGCGGCGCGGGGTATAAAGGGGAGGGCGGGGAGGTGGTGGGGAAGGTGCTCGTCATGGCGGAGTCGTTCTCCGTGTCCATTGTGGGTTCCCTGGGGCTGCACGGCGGTCCTGCCCGGCTGAGTGGGGCCCTGAGAGGCGGCATCAGCCGGCCTGCGCCTTCCTTTTGTGGGAGGTTCCGCTCGTAGGGGAGCGGCGAGGCCGAGCCCTGCAGCGGCTCCCCCGGCTCGTAGAGACACAAAATGGCGGGGCCGAGGGGGGCTCCCCGTGTACCCCCGTGTGGAGGAGCAATGGCTGAGGGGAGGTTGTGCTGAGCCGCTCTGGTGACCTCGGCACCGGGAGGGAGGAGGATGGTGCTGCTGGCCGGCTGAGGCTGGCGTTCCTCTGGGGCAGGGAGAATTCCCCACCTTGGGGAAATTCCACCCTGTAACCGGAGCGTGTATTCCTGGGATCCTTTTCCTCTGCTGCTGATGGAATTGTGCCGTCATGAAGCACCGAAATCAGCCGAAGGAGCAGCAAGCACAGGGAATACTTGGGTTCACTCTGGTCTTCGGGACTTGCTCAGCAACTGCCTGAATTTCTTTCTTTGGTTGGTTTTGCCACAAGGAGAAGGTGGTGGTTTTTATTAAATATAGGTATAAATAAAAGCAACAAACCAGGAGTGAAGAAATCCTGCTGTAAGCAGCTGTACTGCTCTTTGCCTGTACTCCCAGACATGTCCTCTTTAGGTGACCTGGTGCTGGGTTCATCGAGGTCCTTCGCTGGAGCTGCCCCAGTCCTGCCTTCTTGCTCAGCTGTATTCACACAGCTCCACCACTTCTTGGGAATTTGATGTTTTGGGTTGTAAAAATTAAGACCCCACTAGCTCCTGTTCCTGACTGCCCTTCACTGGCAGCAGAACGTTACCCTGGCAGCCTGGCTGGGTTATGAGAGCTCAGCGCTGGTGGGACTCTTATGAGCTCTTTGTGTTCATGTCTGAAGTCTCAGCTGGGGATGAGACAGCATGCCCAGTATCTTCCCTTTTGTTCCCTGAAAGTCTTGTTTTACCCCAATGAGAGGCCCAGTGCTGTTCTGCAAACCCTCAGAAAACCTGTGTCCAAAGCTAAATGCAGTCCCACAGAACCAGAAAACACTTTGTTTATAAGTTAATGCCTCAGCCTGCATGAAATAATGAAACCGTGCTTACTTCTGTGAGAAGAAAAAGGGGTGGTTTAGTTTTGCAGCACCCCAAAAGCTGTCTGCCTTCCCCTTACTCCATCCCAGGCACTCTCGCACCGAAAAAATCATCGCGCTACTCACCAGGCTGGTTCCTGGAGGGGCTTGGGGGGAGTGAGAGCCCTTCAGAGCAGGAGCTCTGTGCCTGCAATCCCCAAATGCAGGAAGGCTGGCCCAGCTGAGCTTACTTTTAGGCATGGAGAAGGGGAATTCCCCATGATGGAGGTCCCAGACAGCCTCTGTGTGGTTTTGATAGGGAGCCAGGCACCACTTAAAGGGCTCTCCTGTGCCGTTCCTCCCAGGGGCCTGTCATGTCAGGTATTAGTCAGCAGAAGCTGGGGTGAGGGGGGGGCTGTCGTGGAGGCTGTGATTCACTTTTGGACAACTGGAGAACCTTGTTCCATCATTTTCCTTGCCTGGTTTCTGGGCAACTTCACTGGGATTGCAAACATGTGCTTTTTCTCAGAGAAACTGCTGCATCTTGCAAGAGGCATTGTTGTTCCATTTGTATTTCCACTTCATCCTTGTCTCTATCTGGAGTCAGAACAGGATGCATCTTCCCGGGGAAGCAGGGAAGAGCTGGCTCTGTTGATGGAGGTGCACAGGTGATGGTTTTTCTGGGTTGCAGAGAATCCCTGGAAACCATCCACCAGGAGAACTGGCGGTCAGAACCAAGGCTGGAGCCAGCTGGTGCTGGAATAACCACCAAGGCTTTAAATGTTTCTATTTTATAGAGGCTGATTCCAGCTCCCCAGCTCCTTGCCAGCAGGTACAGTTGTACCTGGCAGGGCATTTGGTCTACACTTTCCAGGTGTGAACTGCAAGGCCTGAAGAGGGCCTGGCTTTAGTCCATTTGGTTTGGATGGCAGTAGTGTGAGTGCTGGGCAGGAGGGTGAGGAGCTGTGGGTCTGGGGTCTGTCTGCACCTGGGAACCCGTGGATGGCATGCCCTGACCCAGTCCCTCTCCACCTCTCTAGGCAGCTGTTCCTTGTGTTTTTACCTGAGCTTGCCAGCTCAGGCTGGCCCAAACACCAGCATGAATTTCACTATGAAAACAAAAGGCTTTTGGTCCTGCTGGTCCTTCCTTGTTCCTTGGGTCCCACCATGCTCCCAGGGGAGAAAACTCCCCTGATGGCAGCTGTGGTTTATGAGCACGCCTGTGTGGCTGTGAGGGTGTGTTCTCAGCTGTCACGCTGACATATTAGGGGGGTTTGTTTTGGCACAGACAGTTGGGTTCGGCACCTTCAGTGGCAGCTCACTTATGTGAAGATGCTCTGATTGCTGCTGTGCTGTGGGAAATGGGCTGAGAAGGAGCACAGGCTGCGGATAGGGGGTGGTGGAACTCCCCTGTCCTCAGCTCCTGCTTGTCTCAGATCAGGTCTGGCTTCCTTCAAGTCAATCCCACTTCAGAGTGAGCAAGGTGGTCCCAGTGGTATTGAATCCAAAGTGGAACCGGTCCAACAGCTCCCATTGCCCAAAAACTCCCCCTGCCCTCTGCTGCTGGGCAAGCAGAGCTCACTTGAACCCTGATGGGGCGATGGGGCCAGCCAGGACCTGGCTGTCATAGGTGTCCGTGCCTGGAGCTGGCCTTGGAGCAAGGCAGGAGCAGAGCAGGCAGCAGATCCAGCTGGTTTGGCACAGCATTCCAGGGCCACTCATGGGTTGAGCTCCATAGGGGGCTGCCGATGGATCCCCTCTTGGCATCAGGAGCTGGGACCTGCTGTTTGTGCTGTGCTGGTCGGATGTGTCCCGGTGCTCCGGCAGCAAAAGGAAGCAGGCTGACAGTGACGCTGTGGGAGTGGGGAGGAAGCTCTGTCTGCAGGAGGGGATTTCCAGAACATTGTGATCTGCTGCTTATGCAAATCAGAAACTCAAATTAACCTGGCAGGATGGGAGGGCTCTGGGATGGAGGGCAAGGGAGAGGCAGGGGAGGAAGGCTGGCATAGTTGGCTGCTGGGAGGGCAGAAGGGAGCGTGGAAGGGATCAAGACAGGAGAGAAGAGAGGTATTGGGGAGCAGTCCCGCTCCACCAAGCCTCTGCAGTACCCTGCCTTCACAGGGGGTTGGATCACACCCTGGCTTTCCAGGGATGCGGGGCTGTGCTCACTTTGCTGGGTTGACCCTCTTGCTGAATGAGGGCTCCCTTCTTCCTCTGCTTCTGGCATATGAGGCTGGCTGGACTCAGTGTCACCCACTTCACAGGAGATCACCACATCCTACCATCCTCTCCCTCCTCCACAGTCAGCAGGGGATGGGTTATGGTGGGACCTGGTGCAGTCCCATGGTGGATATGCCAAAAACTGTGGGAACCGGGTCTGGGATTGCTCAGAGGATTTCCTTGCATACCTTAAGCTTTGAATCATTTGGAGTCTCAATGTACAAAACTGGCAATAAGCAAGGAGGGGATTTTCCCCTCTTCCTCTCTCCCCAGGCCGTGTCTCATCCAGTTGCAATGCCTGAGAAGTGGGCTCAGCAGCAGTCATCACGTCCTGTAGAACTGCTCCAGAGATGTGGGAACAGTCCTGGAGAGCTTGGCTGTTTCTGCAGCCCCAGCTCCGTGTGGGGAACAGGCTGGGCAGTGAGGGCACATGGGATATGAGGGGCAAGGTTCCTGCTTCCTCCTTTGGCTTCGGAAGAGGAAGAGCTGAAGAAGAAACCTCTGCCACCTCCCAAGACTGAAGGCTGGGTTTCTCCCCTCAGGGGAAGGGGAGGACGGCAGGTGGGATGGAAGTGGCTCACATTGTGTCAGGGATTAAGGCCAACATCCCATCTGTCTCTGTGGCTCCTCCTCTCCAGGGACTGGCAGCGAAGAGGATCTGCAGTGGCTGACTCAGAGCAGAGGTGCAGCCCTCTGCGCAGCAAACATGGGCTAGTGGGGTTTTCTGAATGTTGCAACCTGTGAAATCTGGCCTTGGCTTTGCCTGGAAGTGAGGCCTTGCCCCCAAGATTGCTGGTCAATGCGCAAAGTGTAAATCCCAGGCTCTTCCCTGCAGCAACCCTGAGAGCTAAAGCGTGGATGGCCAGCATGGACCTGCCTCCAGCCCCGTACCCTGCTCACAGCCTCGCTAATTCTTCCCCCTTCCTTTCCTAACCTTCCTTGAAATGCTCACTTCCTTGTTGATCACAGAGGTTAGGCATGAGATTTGTCACTGACTGCTCTTGGACTGGGCGGGGTGGAGCCAGCGGATGGAGCAGAGGTGTTCCTGGACAGTGGTGCTATGAAGAGTATTTTCTCTGGAGACCAGGATGCTACAGGGATAGGGATGAAGCTGCTTTTTGAGTGAGTCCCAGAGGCTATGCTAGTGCTTCCCAAGATCCCATCACCCTCCTGGCATTGCCTTAGGATGGGTAGCTCTGCTGAGATCAGGCCAATTTGTGGTTCTCTGTAGGGCAGATGCAGCCCCAGCATGGTGAAATACCCTATGCTCAAACAGGGTACTGACTGTGCTTGAGTGTTTGCAGCAATTAAAATAGCAATTAAAAACTGTCTGTTTTCTGCTCCAGCTGTAGCAGCAGCTGCTGCAGGAGATGGATTACTGTCACTGGGGCAAGACAGGCTTTTTGACTGGAGGACTTTTCCAGGAGAGGGAGTTGCTCCAAGGAGGAAACCTCATCTCACTCTCCCTTCCTGTCCACAGACATTGAGTGATTCTGCTATCTTGCTGTAGGAGCAGCCTGCAGCAGGCACCAGGGTAATTCTGGCCTTGGGACCAGTGTGCTCTGGTCAGCCAGTCCTCCTGCTGGTAGCATCACGGTGAGCCAGGCTGGGGACTGGCTGTGCAGGGCTGACTTGTGGTCCTGTGCTACTCCAAGACATCCAGGCTGTGGGTGGTGAAATCCCTAGTCATTGGTTTATAGCAATTGTGGTACAGCCAGAAAAGGCACTGGAGTGCTTACACTTGTCCCCAGGGAACACCCCCCTGTACAAACCCCTCGAGTGTCTGTTTTGGCAACAAGAAGGAAGCAGATGATGGCTCACGTGTTGTGGCCCTGTGCTAATGCCAAGCAGGGTTTCCCCCTGCTCTGGAGGAACAGGGCTCCACTGCCCCAAATCTGGCTCGCCTGGGGGTGATGGGCTGCCACACAAGCCTCAAAACTTCCTGGGGCACTGCAGCCAGGTCTCCAAGCCCTGTTCCCAGCTCCAGGGGGGTGGCCAGCTCTGCTCCCCTCAGGCTCTGTGGCATCCCTTGTCTCTCTGCTGCAGAGCTCAGAGCTGCAGTGTGGCGCCCCAGGAAGAGATGGGCAGATGAAGATTGGGGTTACATCCTCCCTTCAAAACAACTTCTGCAGCTGCTCAGAGTCTTTGCAGCAGGTTCCTGGCCAAGCAGGTGACCTATAGGCTGCTGCAGGCATGGGGTATGTTCACCCTGCCAGATGCTATTTGGACAGGGATGCCAAATCCTACTTACATAGAGGGGCAAGACAGAGGAACCCAAATCTCTATGGGGACCACAGGGAGGACGGAAGAGCTTCAGCCCAACTGTTTTCCCCCAAGAAAGGTTATTTTGTTACAAGGGGATGTTTTACAGGAAGGCATCAAGGGAATTTTTAGTGGGATAACACTCAGCTGAGTTGTTTCAGCTTCCCTGGTTTGTCTCTACATGTTGCTGCTTCTTGACCTCAGCTGGTTTTGAAGTGTTGTAATAATATTGTGTTATTATTCCTAATGCTGCTTTGATATTTTGAAGGTGAAGCTTTCCTCACCCAGCTGTTCTGAGGAAGACTTGGGTATTCACCACTTTTTGTTCTGACTTGGAAACAATTGAAAGTGCTGGAATTTCCCGCTTTTGGAAATTCCAGTTCTTTTCTTCTGAGCGTTGGGGGAAGTGCAAACAAACTCTTGGGGGGTGTAGCCTCTATGGCATGTGCCTTTCGACTGCTTCTTCAGCAGCTTGAAAGCACAGGAAACCGCGTGCAAGGACGGATGGATGCCATCAAGTCTGATTTGTATCTTTGGTTTATGAAAGCATCATCCACACACCAGCATGAACCCTGCCGGGGATTTTCAGAGGCATGAAGTGAAGTTCTTGGTGAAGTCCCTGCACTGCTGCCAGCCCCACATGCATTTTCAGCCCCTTTCTCAGCAGAAGCATTGCTCAGAGAGGTTTTGTGGTGTCTTCAGGGCCCTCCCTGGAGCTGGGGCAGGGCTCTTGCCTGAGTTTGCCTACGGGAGCAAGAAGACACCAAGGCTCCTCCGTCCCACCCAAATCTGCCCCAATAAATCAACTGCTCTTGCCCCAGGGTGAGCAACAGTGAGGTTTTATTTATCAGATTTAAAATTGTCTTTTCCATCTGAGTAAATTCCTTGGTTTAGTGGCATGTTTGGGTATGAATTATTTTGCTTCAAGACAGACAATCTCCCTACCCAGACCCCTCTGCTCCCCTCCCCAAGACTCCCGTTTGCAATGTGGTGCTGCTTTTCAGCGCGAAGTGAGTTGTCTCTGGAGGGGACTGAGCATCCCCTGAAGCCCCCGAAGCTGCGGTGACATCAAGGCAGTGGCTGTGTGCTGGCTCAGACATGAAGGGCCCCAGCTGCCACCTAGTCCTCCCCGCCACACAGGGCCAGCAGAGCCTTGCGGTAGTCGCCAGAGGTGTCCTTCTGCAAGAGGGAAAGCCATGTCAGAGAACCAGTCCTGGGGAAGTCCAGTTCAAGGTGCTGGGCACAGGGAAGGCACAGCTCCATGTCCTGGACGCCCTGCAGGTATTCCTGCAGCAGTGGAAGATGCCAGCACATCCTCTCTACAGCCAGACCAGCCAACACTGGGGCTGCTGGGGGCAGGTTCCCCCTCCACAGGTGCTGCTCAGCTCTTGAGCTGCTCATGGCTCAGGTCCCCTCAAGGCCAGGACTCAGCCAGACAAGGTGATGAGCCTGGAAGGGATGTCCCTGTCCCCTCACCTCAATCATGTGGTGCAGCGATTTGTCGAACAGGTCTATGAACTCGCCCCGGATGTTGAACAGGTCAATCTCGCTCCGAGAAATCATGATCCGGGTAAGGGTCCTCTCATCTGTGCCAGCACCCTGCAAGGGGGAGCTTCAACTAAAAGTCCTGCAGGGACTGGGGCTCACAAATGCACCTGGCATCTCCAGCATAGTCCAAGCTGGGGACCAGGCCCGCAGGAGGGCCACAAAAATGATCAGAGGGCTGGAACACCTCTCCTGTGAGGAAAAGCTGAAGGAACTGGGGTTGTTTAGCCTGAAGAAGAGACAGCTCTGGAGAGAGCCCCTCTAAAGAAAGATTGAGACAAACTTTTCAGCAGGGTATCTACTGATAGGACAAAGGGTGATGGTTTTAAATTAAAAGAGAAAAGATTCAGAGTAGTTATAAGGAAGAAAGTCTTTACAATGAGGATGGTGAAACTGGCACAAGTTGCCCAGAAGGGTGGTGGATCCCCCTTTCTGGAAACATTCATGGCCAGATTGGATGGGGCCTTAAGCAGTCTTGAAGATGTCCCTCTCTGCTTATTGCAAGGAACTGGACTAGATGACCTTTAAAGGTCCCTTCCAACCCAAAATGTTCTATGATCTCTCCTTGGACATATATCAGACTTGCTGTCCAGCTGGACACATCTGGTAACTCTACAGCTACTGGTTTGAGCTCAGCCCTCCCTACTCCCTCAGGGACAGCCAGAGGACAAACCCCATCCCTGTTAGGGGGTTAATGCACAGAGTCCCAAAGAATCCCAGCACAGCCCTCTCCCACAGACCAGCCCCAGGACGGTCCGTCCGCACCTTCATGGACTTGTAGAGCTTGTCAGCGAAGAAAGCCGGCTTGTTCTTCACACTCCGGACTGCAACACACAGAGGGGAGGGGAAGTGGGCTCATGGCACCCAGGGGACACATCACAGCAAGGAGCTGTGGCACCACTGCACCAGCCACAAGCCCTCCTTGGTACAAGGGTGCAGGCCTGGCCCTCTCTAGGGACTCTGTAAGTGCCCCAACCCCATGGCCCACTGTGAGTCTCCATGGCCCAACAGCAGCAGGGATCTGCTGCCACTCTGCCTTGGCAGTGACAGCTGAAGGGGCTGCCTGCCCTGCAGGGAACACTGACCGATGGCCACGAAGGCGTCCCTTACATCTCCCGACATCCGCTTCTTGATGGCATGCTCCACGTCATGGTTGGTCATTTTGATGAACTCCTGGAAGACTGAGGATGGGGGAGAGGAAAGGGTCACTGCTGAGCTGTTCCATCCCAGCCCAGGGCACCCAGGAGACTTGAGCCTCAGCAGTGGAGACTTCTGGACTGGGTGGGACCAGAGCAGGCTTTGGTGACTTCAGCAAGCCACCTCAAATGCCAGGCCATACCATCTCTTCCTACTGCCTAATTCCCACCACAGCTGGGGAGAGAGGGCTCAACCTCAGCCTTGGCGGGACCCTCATCTCCCATCCAGCCCAAATCCAAGCACCTGTGTTGTAGCTGATGGAGAATGTGATCCTACCTCTGCGGAGGTGGGGGTAGCTGCGGGTGCAGAGGATGCTGAGGAATCGGGTCTCCAGGGAGTCGCTGGAGTCATTGCTAGAGACATCAGCAAGTTTCTGGGAGAGAACACAGTGAAGAGAGAGGCAGAGATATGGATATAGCAGAGAGGGACACAGATGTCAAACAGCTCTTCCTGGGACAGCCAGTCTTGACTTAAAACCCTTTTGCAAAGAGGGTGGCCTTTTATGAGCAGGAAAATAGCTGGGGACTTTTTCCCCTAAAAAAGACATTTCCTCTGCACAGAAGTGAAGCTTCACACACATACTTTCTCTAAGAAAAGATGTTTTCCAGTTTTTATAGAAAAAGCTCTGCAATGCTCATGGTTTAGGACTTTTTTTGTACTTTGTGGAGGATGTTTCAGGGGTGACCAACACAACCTGAAGAGGAAATTCAGAGCTGCCAGACACAGAAGCCATCCTGGGCCCCAGCAGTGCTGCCCATGGGTGAAAAAGCTGCCATTCTTCTGCGGGGGTCAGTGGGAGGCTGTGCTCTTTTCACCCATTAGGCTATTGCAGCAGAAAGTCACCCCTTCCCCAATTTCCACTTTTGGGAAGCCAGGGAAGCCAGCCCCAAGTCCCACACTGCCTGGAATGTGGGTCTTGCATGCAGGCAGCAGGCAGGCTTGGTCCCCAAGGGCAGGGCAGGTGGCTTTCTCCATCTCCTGCCCCACACTCCTGCAGTTGTGAATGAAGTGCCCTCATTGCATGTCCCATCTCTCCCCTTGTCCCATCCTGAAGCAAGGACACCAGAGTCCCAAGCAAGTGAGCACAGCTCATGTGGTCAGAAGAGCCTGGCTTATGGGGCTGCCATTCCCAGTGCCAGCTCTGCACCCCAGGACCTCAGCATCCCCTCAAACATGCACAAGGGTGAGGAGCGAAAGGGCAGGCACTCACCAGGGTCTCAGCAACAACCTGGTGGAGAAAGAGAGAGACAGGAAGACAACAGGGTCAGAAGGTGCTGCTCAACCTTTATCCTTCCCTGACAAAGCAAGGGAAGTCTAGCAAAATCCCTTAAAATTACCTGTCCCCAGGTGCCCTGCTTCCCCACGAGCAGGACCTGTGTCCTCCTCCAGTTTGGCCTCTACACCAGTGCCTTGGGAGGGTGGTCTTTGGCCAAACAAAGTGAGTTCCCCCAGCCCTGGAGCTTGGGTGACAGCCTGTTGCTCCTCAAGGAGCATCCTTGCCTGGCTCTAGGCTGGCTCCCACCAGCCTGCCCACCTCTGCCAGGCGCAGTGGGAAGAGGGGAAGGGCAGCTTTGCTGACAAAACACAGCATGGTGCCAGGTCAGATGCCACCTGGCTGGCTTGTCCCTGTGCTTGTCATCCCTGGCTCTCTCTGAGCAGCAGGGCGAGGGGAGCAGCAGCACATGCAGCAGGGGTGCAGGTAAGGCATGGGCAGAGGTACAGGCAGAGAGTGTGGCAGGGAGCAGGCAGGGCATGGGCAGAGGTACAGGCAGACAGTGTCAGGGAGCAGGCAGTGCACGGACAGGGACACAGGCAGTGCAGCATCCACTCCCTCTGCTGGCGGCAGCCCTGCTGGGAATGCTGTGGTGCTCTCCCTTGCGTTGGAACATCCAGTGTGGGCACAGGACAGGAAGCGAGAGCTCGGGTTTGACTCTGCACAGCTCTTCCCAGCCCCTTACAGAAAAGACGTGGCTCGGAGGAGCAGGAGGTCAGGGAGCACAACCCGTGGGTCACAGATCTCCTGGGACCAGGAGCTGAGCCAGGGAATAGGCCCCCACACCCTCTGCACTGCTTCTGGCTGCTCAGCCACCCCCCTCCAGTTGTGTCTCAGGAGACGTTTGGAGCACCCCAGTGTGTCAGGGCTGCCCCATGCACAACATGCAGAGGTGGGTGGCTCCTGCAGACCAGCCCAAAGCTGTGTCTAAGCTCAAGAGCCAAATTTCAGCATCAGTGTGTGTTACTGAACCCCAGAGTGGCAGCTCTGCACAAGAAAAGCTGCAGCCTACTGGTTGGGAACTCCCTGGGACTGCTGTCCCCATGCACGGAGCAGCAGAGCCAAGGGCATCAGGAATCAGGCATGGGAGCTTTACCTCCAAGGGTATCATTTCACCTGGCATCTCCTCCTGCAGTTTACCTGGCCCAGCAGCATTTGCTTCCCTGAGAATGTCAATTCCATACCAGGGCATGCAACATCCTCTTTTTGTTTTTTTTTAATACAAAGCCCATAAGAGCACTGCCAGTACAGGCCTTACCTTAGCATCTTCGTGTGCCTGTGTGAGGTTCTCTGGTCCTTCGTCACGGTTGCCCTGTGGTTGGAAACAAAAATCGTGGAGCTGGAGAGGGGACATCTTCTGGGAGAGCCCCAAGTGAGGGGGTGGCAGAGTCCAGCAGCACTGCCCAGCCAGGCAGTGGTGCTCTGTCTTCTCCAGCCACTGACCTTCTAGACCCCCAGCACTGCCTGTGGCAGGGAGGGGACAATCCCCAGTGAGAGCTGCCCTTACCAGAGCCAGGGAGACGAGAATCCTCTTGAAATGCCCCGATGTGTCAGAGCTCAGATCATCTTCCAGGCTTTTGTGGTAGGCTGTGGAGAAGAGATGGCTGAGCTCAGCTCAGCTTCCCACCTACCAGTGCCTGCTGTGCCCTGATCCCCACAGGAAGCACGGCTGAAGCAGATGCCTCCATCTGCTGGTGATCAGGCCAAGGGAAGAGGGGATCAGCCCAGCAGCTCTGATGCCCTGAGCATGAGCACAGCCTCTTGCTCCAGGTACTCTGGAGGAAATAGGATCATTGTGAAAGAGCTCTCAGGGAAGGAGACATTGATGGCAGAGCTGGGGCATGTCACTGTGAGATGGAGAGAGGCCAGGACCAGTGCTCTGCTGGAGGGACTAACAGACCTTCACAGCACCAGGCCATGGACCCAACCCAGAGACAAAACTTTGCCTGGGCTCTAGAAGGGCCTTGTGCAGTGTGCCCTGTGTCCAGAACCTGGGTCCTCCCCCTGTCTGTGCCATACCTTCCTGATAAGCCTCGTTGATAGCCCTGATCTCCTGGTTGTTCCGGGTGGCCATGATTTCGATGAGGACGCTCTCATCTGTGCCAGCCCCCTGGAAGAGAGTGGCATGGTGGGTGCTGCAGGTGCCAACAACACATGGGGACATGGTGGCACTGCCCTGCAGTCAGGTCAACCATGTGGCAAAAGTCTACATCCAGCAAAGGGCCCCAAGGGCTGGTAGGAACCAACACGGAAGTGTCCAAGTACACTGCTAGTGGGGTCCCAACTGGTGTGACTGGTGGATAGCAGTGCATGTCACTGGTTTGCCCCTACCCTGGCTCTCCTGTGATTACCAGATGGCTGAGCATGCTGGACTGCAAAGAGGCCAAATAGGGCTCCCAGCAAGTCTTGAGTGCAAACCAGGTCTTTGTCCTGATGCCTTCTGATCTTTTCTTTGTAGGAGAACGAGACCCTGGAGCATGTAAAGCTGGGGGTGCTCACAGCCCCAGGACATTAGCAGTGTGGGTACAGCCACAGCGAAAACCACCTTTTCCTGCCATGCTGGCACTGATACCAGCAGTGTGGCAATTACCTCCACGGCCTTCCTCAGCTGCTTGGCATCGTACTGCGCCGGCGTCAGCATCAGCCCGAGGATCAGCTTGGCCAAGCTGCCCGACAGCTCGGATTTCAGGTCTGCCATCAGGTCCTGCAAGAGTGTTTGAGTGTTCAGTCCCCAGCTGCTTCTGCAGTGGAGGCAGTGGAGACAACATGAGAGAGAAAAAAGGGGAAGAGCATGGGGATCGAAGACATCTCTGAAAACCCTTGGGGCAGTTTATAGTCACATATTCGAGTGGCTTTGGGGAGATCCTGGCTCTGGAGTCCTCTATGTGGAACTGAGGATGGGGCAAGCCAAGGGGAAGGGACACCCTCGCTCAGGCCGGTGGGGCACCCAGAGTGGGAGGCTGCTGTGACAACTCTGTTTCTCTTAGGGGAGTGCCAGGGCATGTGGGTGTGCCCCAGCTGCCCACTGCTCCCTGGGCAGGATTCCTTTCAGTGAGGGGCTGATCTCCACGTGGGAGGGAGCAGAAAGAGGAAGCAGGGTGGGATAAAGGCTGCAGTAGTACCCTGCCATAATGAGCCTTGTAAGCCTTCAGGATCTGTTGCCTCTGGGCGTTGCTCCTCTTGGTGACCACCTCAATGATGGCCCCCTCGTCCGTTCCTGCAATGACAGCAGAGCCACACTGTGTCACCCCTGACCATGGGCACATCACCATGCCCACAAACTGGTAGGGAAGGGAAAGCTCCCACAGCTTCATCTCTTTATTCCCCCTGGGGTTTCCATGGAGCCCTGTGGGGGCCAGGGTGGATTTTCTGCCCCAGGAGCTGTTGAGGAGAAGCAGGAAGGGCCTAAATTCAGGGTCCCCACTTACCCAGGCCCTTCATCGCCTTTCTCAGCACCTGTGCGTCCCCATCATCGTTGAAGTCTCCTGCAGGCTGCACAGTTCCTCGCAGCTGTGGATGCAGAAGGGTTTAGGTTCATCCCTGAGATGGGAGGGAGGGAGGAGGGAGGAAGAGAAGGAGAGATGGAGAGAAGGTGGGATGGAGAGAAGGAGGGATGGAGGGAAGGAAGGTGCCACCCAGCAAGCTGAGGCCAAAGCAAGTTCTGTGTTAGTGCAAGCACCTGGGGATCAGTGAGGATCTCCCCACCACTGTCATCCCTTCCTTTAAGGGGCAAACAGTAGCCAGACCAGCAGAGAGCAGGAAGAAGACAGCAATAGACAGTCCCTGGAGCCTCAGTGTCCTGGCCAGTGTTACAGCTGCCTGCCCTAGCACTGGGACATCTCAGCCTGGGCTGGCCACATCACTGGGAGACAGAAGAGGAGTTGCTGAAAGGTTGCCCACTCCTGCCCTGCAGTTCTACCCTCCTGTGTCCTTACAGCTCCAAACACATCTCCATCCTCACAGTGTTCATGTAGGCCTCAGGGTATCTTTTCTGCACATCTCCTTTTTTGGGAGCTCCAGCTGCATGCAGGATGCCGCTCTCCATCGTGCCATGCCCTGGCCAGCTCTGGGCTACCCCAGGGAGCAGGAGTTCTTTGGTGGGCACTGGAGCCAGGGCTGCACGTGATGCATTGCACAGACATGCAGGACCCACTGCCCCAAGGGAGGAAGGCCTCAGAGAGAGGAGGGGGTTAGTGGAGCCCACAGGGGGCGGCCAGCCCTGCCAGGGTTTCATCCTGCCAACCTCATACCCCAAAACCAGAGAATGGCATCGAGAGAAGCCGGGGAGTGAGAGGCAGAGCAGAGGCATGGGGCTGGCCGTGCCCCATGGCAGAGAGGAGCAGCCAGGGGTCCCAAGCTGGCAGGCAGCACAGAGGGGGGACAGGGGGCTGGGGGTGCTGACCTCTACTTTGACCGCACTAAGCTCCCACATCCGATAGGCCACCTGCGCCGCCTCGGGGAAGAACTCACCTGCAGCACTGCAATGGGAGGGCAAGGACAGGGGACAGTGAGCCATGGGGGCCCTGCACCTGCCAACAGTCCCCCTCACCCCATCTTGCCCCTCCATGAGGGGTGTTTTATATCCACTGGGCACAGGGGCAGGAGCCAGGTGCTTGCTGTGGGGCTGGATGGGTGGGAATGGGAGAAAATGTGTGGTGAATCCCAACCTCCCCCACCACAGCATCCTCCCTCCAGGGGTTTGGCCCTGTCCTGCAGGGCTCCCACATGCCAAGAAGGGATCATGACATCATGGCTGGCCATGCAGAGGGGCCACAGGGCCCCCCGTACCGAACCAGTGTCACTGTGGGTGCTGCCGGTCCAGGTGCTCCACCAGGCTCTGACCCAGAGGTTGTACCCAGCACCAAGGGGATGAAGAGGGACACAGGGGGTGGCAGGTGGTCTTACTCATCATCCCCTCCACACAGCTTCAGCAGGGCCTTCTTGTATTCCCCAGAGGTGTCCTCCTGGAAAGGCAGATGGAGACAGAGAACTATGCAGTAGCTAGAGTCAAGGTAGTGCCATGGGATGGGCTCATGGAGAGGGTTCTTCCTGAACCTTGTCCTCAGAGATGGACACCCAGCACAGCCCTCCCAGGGACGCTGCCTTCATGAGGGAGGCAGTACCAGCAACTCTTGGAGGGCGAGCAGGGACCCACAGGGCTCACCTTTATCATGTTGTAGAGAGATTTCTCATACTTGGTCCTGAACACCTCCCGGATGTCCAGCATGTCGATCTCGCTGCGGGACACCATGATGCGGATCAGTGTGTTGTCTCTCGTGCCCAGACCCTGCAATGGAGCAACCCCCACATCAAGCCTGGGATGGCTGAGCAACTCGGCTCAGCCCACCACATGTGGGACCCTCTATCTGATACCCAGCCCTGGGTCTGAAGGAATAACTCCTTTGCAGGGAAGGGCAGAGATCCCAGGTCATGTAAGTCCTGCCTTCATGGACCTTTGTCACCCTGCTCTCCAGTAGCACCCCATGGCAAGGGGACCCCTACTCTGGCCAGCTCCCTGCAGTGCTGGGGGGGCCTTGTGGAGAAGGGGAAATTCACTCACCTTCATGGCCTTGTAGAGCCTTTCAGCAAAATACTCTGCTGTGCTTCTGATGCATTTCACTGCAGGGAGATTGGAGTGTGAGGGATGCCAGCACCCAGCCAGCTTCACCAGTGCCAACCTCTGAGCCCCCACACCCCATGGGAACCACATCCAGCATCGCCACCCACCCTGAAGGAGTCTCCCTGAGCTCCCTGATACCGGGTATAGCCACAGCCCTGACCCTGCTGGCCCTGGTGCTAAGCCCCAACACCCCAGGAAGGCCAGTGGTATTTGCAGGATCCCCGTGCGAGGCTGGCTTACCCACGGCCAACATCAGCTTCTCAAAGTCACCAGAGAGCTCTCCCCGGATGCTCCTCTCAATTGGCTTCCCAGCAATCTTCAGATATTCATCAAAGACTGTGGGATGACAGCAAGGAGATGCCTGAAGAAGCTGCCAAGATACCTTCAAACCCATCCTGAGCTTGCAGGTGATGCTCACCCAGGCGGAGATGCTGCCTGCTCCTCCGGCCAAGGATGTAGATGAACTGGGCCTCGTCTGTGCCCCATTTCAGCTCGCCAGCTTCCAGCAGGTCCTTGTGGGAAGGGGAAGGTGGCACAGCCTTACTCAGGGTGCTGCCCTTGACATCTGCCCACCTTTTGCAGGCCTAAATCCAGATCGTCCCAGTGCCACCAGCCCCATCCTGCCCAGATACCACCTGTCACAGTGACCTGCCAAGCCTCACCTTGGCATCCTGCTCCACCAGGTCCTCGCTCACTACATCATCCTCTTCCCTGGCACCCTGTGGGAGAGAGACAGGCTCAGCCCTGCAGGGCACAGGCACCCATCACCTACAGATGCTGGACAGATGGACATACCTGAAGCAGAACAACGAGCATCTTCTTGAAGTGGCCCGACGTGTCTCCAACAATGTCAGCTTCCAGGTCTCTCTCATAGGCTGGTGGAAAAGGAAGGGAAGAGGTCAGGCCTGGAGAGCTGGATCCCTTCATCTCTGTCCTTCTCATGGCCCAAGAGGACACAGGGCAGCCCCTGCCCTTCCCCAGCCCTCACCATCTTTGTAGGCAGCCACCAGGTCATGGATCTCCTGGTTGGTGCGGGAGGCGAGGATCTCAATGAGGCACTTCTCATCCGTGCCAACACCCTGTGGGCAGAGACACAGCCCCATGAGCAGTGGGGCTGGCTGGTGTGTCTTTGGAGGGGCCCTGGGAGGTGCCCACCCCTCACCGAGATGGCATCTTTGATCTCTTTGGCATCACTATAAGCTGGGGGCCGCATCAGGCTCACGATCAGCCGCTCAAACTTCCCCGTCAGCTCATACTTCAGGTCTGCAATGAGGTCCTGGTGGAGGGGGAGAAAGGAGATGGGGGACCCTTTGCTCCACAGCATCTCTGAGTGGGTCCAGGGAGCAGTGGGTCCCTGCTGGGTGGTGCCACAGCCACTTGTGTCTGCAGTGGGGGCACGGACCAGGGAGTGTTCCTGGCTTTACCTTCCCATAGAGGGACTTGTAGGCTTGGCAGATCTCCACCCGCTGCTTGTTGCTTCTGGATGTGATGAGGTCAAGGATGGCCTCCTTGTCACTGCCTGTGGGGACAGCCAGGAGTCATGGATAGCCCATAGCTGGGCTCACCACAGCCACCCTGCTGTGTCCAAAGCTGCTCTGCAGCTGGGGCTGGGAGGACCGGCAGAGCCAAGCTGGGTCCAGGCAGGAAAGCAAACCAGGAGAGCCTTAGCACACTGCTAAAGCAGTCAGTCTTCTGAGAGGGAGAGGGATGCAGGACACCCAGCCATGCAAGGGTTAACCGAAGGAACAGGGGACATCAAGGGTCAGTCTGGAGGAGCATCCATACCAAATCCCTTCATGGCATTGTACAAGGCCTCTGCATCCTGGTTGGCATCAAAGCCCTGGAAATCTTTCACTGAGCCCCTGTAGACCTACGGGAAAGGAGAGGAGAAGGTACAAAGGGAAGGAGCAGCCCCAGTGGCATGGGGGAAGAAGTTGAAGCTGAGCAGGATTGAGGTGAGATCCGTTTTGGCTCAGGCTGCCCAAGGCAAAGCTCAGCCTCAAACATAAACAGTTGTTCTCCTCTGCAGTTGTTTCCTTTCCTGTTTGCTCTCCTTTCCTACAGAGGGAATTAATTTTCCAGTGCCTGCTGCAATCAAGGGACCACTCCAGATGCTGAGGATGCCCAGGCTCAGTATGGCCTCCAAGCAAGGAGACAAATTTACATACACAGAGTCATCATGGGCTGCTGAGTGGAAAACACTGAGAAGCACAAGAACTTCCAACAGTTTGTCCTGCCCCAGCATACATTCCCATGAGGCCCAGGCTGATCCAAAGGGTTGGAGCAGAGACCCTGGATATTGGGAAGGACTTTCTCGAGAGCCTGAGAAATCCTGGGGATTGGCATGATCCACTTCTATCTGCTCTTCTGCCACTTCCAGGCTGCACAACAGGGAGCCAGGAATGACACCACCAGAGACCTCAGGAAAAAAGGAGGGACCAAGATGCCCTCCCCAGGTCAGTTTTGCCCAGGGGAATTTACCCCAGGGGAGCCTGGAACCAGACTGTGAATGAGATCAGCACCACCCTGGGTGGAAGCAGATGTGAAACCATCCTGGTCCCCCATAAGGAACTGGGAAACGTCCCCACCAGAGGCACAGAGTGGGAAGAACTGAGCAGCAGCATTTCCTTAGGGGTCTTGCTGGGAAACAGGAGGGCTGGGAGCTGAGGTGGGGCTGTCAGCTGTGTCAGCACCCTGGGAAACTGAGCATCCTCCCTTGGCTCTGCTTGTACCACGTGCCAGCTGGGTATGTGCCCCTCCCTGGGCTCATCTGCTCAGGATCTGCTGCACGGTTTCTTTAAGATCCTCAGGAGCTGTGCAGAGGCCCAGGCCTGCTGCCAGCATGGACATCTAAAGCCAGCATATCCTTGGAGAAGATGGGCATCAATGTCCCTGACCCAGGAAGTGCCCCCAGGAATGAGCCCAAGGAGATGGACTCAGGGCAGCTCCACACCCACCGCTCCCCTGGGTCCCATCCCAATGCCTCAGCACAACAGCTCTGCTGCACATCCCACCCAGCACCTTCAGAAACAAACCACCCTCTCTCCTCTTACTTTCCAGAGAGAAACTGGGCCCATCCCACAGGTCCTCTTGGGAGGAGCTGTTGGATTTGTGTCCCATGTGGCAGGGACCACGAGGAGATGCTGCCCTTCCAGGGAACCAGGCGGGCACGGGACAGATCGTATTGCAGGTGATTCATCTGGAGAGCTGGATTTAGCCCTGCTTCCCGGCAGCTCCCAGACCCTGCTGGCTTGGCACAAGCTGCTGCCACACATATGCCTTGCAGAGATGGAAATAAATTGCAAGGCAAAGGAGGTGCCTGGAGGCAGCAGGAATGAACAAGGGTGGCTGGAGGGTATTGAGGAGTAAGATGTTGGCCGTGGTTAAATGGAGAGGAGGGCAGGGCTGTGGTTCTGCTTGCTGGGCCATTGAAGCATGAGCTGCCTGCCTTGCTGGGGCAAGGGAAACTGAGGCAGGAGCTCAGTGCCGTGCATCACCCCACACTCCCTGCATTCTCTGTGGGAATGAGCCCCAGGGAAGTGTGGGAACATCAGTTAGGATGGAAACAGCATCCTGCCCACTGCATACTCCTCATACCCCCATCCCGCTCTCCATCCTGTTTCAGCTGCCAGGGGCCTCCTGCCGCCCCTCCTCCAGCCTCTGAGTCATCCCGGCCTGTCCGGGACCTCCCAGCTAAAAATAAGCCACTCTGGGGCCAGGAGGGTGGAAGCAAAATTCCCAGCGTGGCTTCACTCTCTCCCACTCTATGGCTGCTTGGGGTCATGGGACCACCACAGGGAAATGATCACCTGCACTGTGCCTCAGTTTCCCCACCTAGAGCAACCACTGCCTCAGCTGGGCAGGAAGCTTTGGGTGAAAAGGCTGGAGGAAATAATTGCTTGATTTCTCCAGGGAATGGAAAGCAGAGCCCGGTCCCAGCGGTGGAGAAGGGAGGCTCTGGGCTGGGAGTCCGCCCCTGCCAGCAGGCAGGCTGTGCTGAGCCAGCCCCAGCTGCCCACCCAGGCAGGGTTTTCCACCCACACTGAGATGTTTTCCTGGCTGTAGGGGAGCACCTGCTCCCCCAGCTGCCACATTGCACCAGCCCTAGTTTGGAGTGGGAAGTAATCCAGGCTGGGGAGAGGCCCAAACAGGGCTGCACGCCTTGCAGCATGCTCAGGCGGGCTTTTTCTCCATCAAAAGCCCAAATCCCCAGTGCATCATCTCTTCTCCTCCCCTTCCCACGGCCCTGCTTCTCTTCCCCATCCCACTGTGGTCCCAAAAGGATTTTTGCTCCTTGCTGTCCCTGCTCCCCAGCCCAGCACTTCCCCCATCTGCATCACATCCAGACAGCACTGGCTGGAGAGGCAGGAATGCAAACAGGCTCTGGGCAGCATGGTGTCCATGCACGTCACCACCATCCTTGCTGCTGCTGGAGATACTGCCCCAGCTCTGAGGTCTGCCCTGTGGCACCCCAGGACCCATCCCTGCCGTGTGGAGGTCACCCTTACCTTTCCTTTGGGTGCCATGGCTTCTCAAGCTGGAAATCACTGGAACGAGGGCAAGGAGGAGCTGTGGAAGGGAACAGAGAGGTCAACATGAGCCCAAACCCCCTCTCTCCAGGTTAGTTAAGGGAAGATTTGCTCCTTCCTGGAGTGTGGTGCCCATGGGAGGGAAATCCAGGTGCTGCAGGATGGACTGGGGAGAAGGGCTTTGCTGGTCACCCTGTAGTCACCAAGCCTTTGGGATCTGGCACTGAGGGGACCCCACAGGCCAGAGGCAGTGCAGATGGGCCCTGAACAGCTTCCTGCCAGTACCAAGAGAAACCACAGGCGAAAAATGTGCTGAATATGAGGAAATGGGCTGAGCATCCTCTGCAGGGCTGGGCCTTCTTGCTGCACCCTGCAATGTCCCTTCTTTTCGCCTGCAGCCCCCAAGCCCTGGGGCCATCCCAGCTTTAGCAGCTGCTGGGGATGTTCCCTTGTCACACGGTGCTGGGCAGCCCCCATAGGATCCCAGCAACTTTTATCTGAGTTTCTGTACAGCGATCAAGGCCACCATCAGTCCCACACATCCTTGGAGACCAGCAAACACAGCTGGGTTTCCAAGGTAACTCGCAGGTTGTTTTCTAACACCAGCACCATTTATAACTGCAACCCACTGCGGTGTGGGCTCTCCCCACGCTCTCAGAGGAAGTCCCCCAACAGCGCCATTTGCTCCGAGGAAGCTGGTAGAGGGAGAAAAACAGCTGGAAAATGGAGCCCAGCCATGAATGAACTGCCGAGCGTCAGCTGAGGCCCGGCCCCGCCTGGCTTGTCCACCCTCCCTCTGAGACACGTTGCAGAAAAATTCAAAGCAGAGCAGGGCCACCTTGGGGGATTTGTGACCCCAGAGGAGTTCAGTTTCATGCCATGGAGTGAGCAGGAGAAATCACATGAACTTCCCTGGCTTGGCTGCACATCCCTGCAGGAGCACCCATGCAAGGGGAGGCCCAGCCCTGAAGCCATCGGTGTAGCTGGGTCCCCCTGCTTGGGTACACGAAGCTTTTAGCACCCACAGGCACTCTGGCTGAGGGGAGAAAGAGCTGCAGAAAACCAGAGTGGCTTTCACCTCCCTTTCCCTCCTCAGCTGGGGAGGCTGTGAGCCTCACCCCCTTCACATGGCTCCTGGCTGGGGGACAGCCCCCACACGCCCCACACGCAGTGGGGCCGCACTGCGGGCGGACACTGGCTGGGTGCCAAGGGATCCCACCCCGGCTCATGCAGCCTGTTAATGCCACTTTGGAGCCTGTACCCGAAGCTGTGCATCCTCCTGGGAGTGGGGAAACCCGAGCATGGCACAGCCCTTCTCCCTTATTCCATGCACATGGCAGCAGGGCTGAGACCACCCAACTCATCTCGGCAGTGGTGGAGAATCGCCGACCACACCCAGTCCCCGACCTGTCCTTGTAGTGCCCCGTCCCTGTCCTCCCCTGCTGCTGACACCTCCGCAGAGGCCGGGGGAGCAGCCCCGGGAAGATCCCCGGACAAACACACCACATCCATGGGCAGCAGTGCCTCAGCATGGGGGTACACCTGCCCCCCACCCAACACTGGAGAAATGTGGGTTATGGGGGCCGCATGAGAAATCCTAAATGATGTGCACAGCCTTTGTGGAAGCCTCTGTTTCGCCAGCAATGCACCCCTCCCGTCTCTCCAGAGCCCCCCGTCCCCAGGTTTGGGCTCAGGGGCTGCACCCCAGGAGCCCGACTGCCTTGGGGGGCTCCCCCAGCACGGAGGTCACAGCACCCAGTGCCCCGCCACCCGTCGTCCTGAAGCAAAGGGAGATTCCCCGGGTTAAAAAAATAGCGGCATCCATCCTCCTGGTGGGGCTAAGGACGTCCCCAAAGCGCCCCATCCCACCCCACTGCCAAAAAGCCTCCCAGGCCTTCAAGAGCTCCGAGTCTCTGGGCTGCTGTGGGGTGCGTTTACCTGTGCAAACTTGGCGGGCACCAAACCAGGGGGGATCCTCAGCTTGGATCCCAGCTGGAAGGAGGGATGGGTGTTTCCGCAGCCGCCGCAGCACCAAAGCACGGGCTAAGGCGCATCCCCGCCGGGACACACCCAGCGGGGCCCGCAGCCCGCCAGCACCCACCTCAGAAAGCACCCACCGGGGGCTTGTTAAAAGGGAAAGATTTTTCATAAAAAGAAAAAAACCCAGGGATTCCCCCCGACAGCCACCCCTTGGAGGGAGCCTCCGCTTACACAGCTCACCGCCCAGGGCTTTCCACGACTTTCCTCCCCCCAGGCCATTGCGGAAAGAAGTGCCGGCGCTGCCCGGCCCCCCGCCCCGCCGCCCCTTTCCCGCAGCCCGCGGTGCCCCGGCCCGCAGCGGGCACTGACCGGCAGCGCGGAGCCTCGGGGTGCGCTCGCAGGAGCCGCCGCCGCGCCCGGGCCGTTCTTGTGGCCGAGCGCTCGTCCTTGGCGTGCAGCTGTTTCCTCACGGAGAGACGTCACCGCCCCCGAGTCCCCGCCTGCCACGGCCAGGGCCACATCCCACCCCCGGTGCCACGCCAGACCTCCGCCGGGTGCCCGCGGTGCGGCGGCGCCCGGTGTCTCCCGCAGAATCACTCTGCCCCTGCCCGGCCGTGGAGAAGGGGGTCGGCTGGCACAACAGCCTCACTGGTGTGTGCAGGGGCACTGTGCCAGCGGCCGTGACACGCACACTACCAGGCAATACCGGTGATTGCATTTCAGCTACGGAAATGTCACTCACCCCTTCTGACCCCTAGCTGTGGTTTCCTGGTGAACGCCAGGCGCAGGGTGCCCCACGGCCTCCTGTTCCTGCCGCCAGCCACGTCCTCCTGCGCCGAATCACCCCTTCCCTGCTCACGGCTGGGAAATGTCCATCCCTGACTCTCTGCAGGAGTCAGAGGACGGAAGAATGGCCGGACATTGGCCCTTCAGGACCTGCTTAAGGAGGGAGGTGCTGACCAAGGCTCTGCGGTGAGCACCCATACGGCACGACCTGAGCTGGCACAATGAGCTGGTTGTCCCCCCAACCATCTGTTCCCATGCTGCAGACACAAGGATGAGGTGCAGGCTGAGTCTCTCCAGGATGCTCCTGGCAGGCTGTGCCATTGCCTGCTGTGCCCTGAGGCTGTTTCCTTCCCTGCCTCACCCATGTTAACCCAGCCCCTTCTTTGCCACCACCCTTTGCCCAGCCAGCACACAAGTCACAGCAGGGCTGGAGGCCCAGTCTGACAGCAGCAAGAGCAGATAAACTCAAGGGACCCCTGGAGATGCTGAAGGCTGCTGATGTGTAACCTTCCAGGCATCCCAGCCCTGGTGGTACTCACTGGCTTGAGCATCTCCCTGGGGCTGCAGGGCAGCTGAGCTGCTCAGCCCTGCCTGTCCTGGGCAGCACGGACTCCAGGCTGGGTGTGATATACCCGATGGCTGGCGTGCAGCCACAGGGCTGTGCTCCCCTGGAGGCAGCCTGGGAGAGTGAGACCCTCACGGCCAGCTAGCACTGGCTGCTCCTTCCTGCCCTGTTTTTCCCTCAGGGCAATGTTCCCTTGGGCTGGCGTTGGTATCTGGAGACCTCACTCATGTGAGACGGCGTGGGTGACAAGTAGGGCTTTGTTCACCCTGTGCTGCAGTGTGGGACAACAGCTGTGCTCTCCTCCTGGTGCCCCTGGCTGTGCCATGGTGTGCTGAGCCCCCCTGCCCCAGAGGTGCACACAGTGCCCAGCAGCTCATAGGGTGCTCTAGATATGGGGCTGCCCCACAGAGCCAGGACAAGGTAGCCTTGTGGTTAGAGTGGACATTTATGCTTTAGATGCTCTGGATTCTTCCTTGCCTTGCTCCTGCACGGCTCCTGCTCCCTTCCTCTGCTCCTTGCAAGTTGAAAGCCAGAGAATGGGCTGAGCCCCAGGCTGAGAGGTTTTTGTTACCAAGTATTACAAGCAGACTCGGACTGAGCGTTATCTACAATAAAATCAAAGTTAAGTCATCACCCCAAAACACCATCTTCCAGCCTCTCCTCAGAACCCAGACTTGGTCCTCTTCTCCCAGGATGCTGATGACCAACCAGGTCACCCCATCACTTCCTCCATGGCCTCTCCTTGCCAGGAGCAGCCCTGCAGAACAGCCATGCTGGTGCCCAAGGACACTCATGTGCTTTAGTGGCCCCGAGCAGCCTATCTGAGACCCCCATCCACACAGCCCTGTGCCCTGGACTAAGCCCAGCCCCTGCTTGCACTCTGCTGCTCAGCCCTGTGAACTGCACCCCGGGAAAGCCCGAATACCAGGGAAGTGCAAGCAGCCTCAGGACTTTGCTTCAGGGAGTTACAGCTGGACATGCTGCTGCAAACATCCCATGGAGCTGGGTCTGTGCTCCTCTGCCTTGCTGCTGCAGTCCATTCCGGGACCTGTTCACCTCCTGCCGTGTTCCCCAGGGATCAGTCACAGCTGTAGGTGCACACACCCCTAAACCCCAGCCCAGGGTTGTTACTGCTCCTCTCCGCCCGCATTTCCTCCAAACCCAGTTCCACTGATGTGGAGATGTGGGTCCTGGTGCGGGGGTGGAGGGACAGAGGGAAGGGGCTCTGCCTTCTATTTGCCCAGGCAGCTTGGAAAAGTGAATTAAACTCCCTCAATAATGCCTCTGAGCCTATTAGCATTGCAGGCTGTGTGTATGATTTGGAAGGCGTTGTGGGAAAAATATTTCTGCACAGATTTCCCATTGTGCAGTCCGGAGCGGTGGTCAGTGGGGGGAGGGCCAGGGCGCTCCCAAAAGGGATTTAAGGGCAGAGTGTAAGGGGGACTTTGCCTGGTGCTCATCGTCCCCACCAGCTCGCCGCTGGAGCAGTTTGCCCCAAGGATGGCCGGGGTGAGTAGTTCGTTTGCAGGAGAAGGGAAAATCACCGGGGCGAGGTGCCCTGGGCGGGACTGAGGCTGTGCGGCGGGTGGGTGCTGCTGGGGGGGCGGGAGGGCGGCGGCTGCTCACCCCCAGGGGACAGCATGTGTCCTGGAGATCGGAGCTCCCTGTGCCACAAGGAGAACCTCATGCTGCGGGTCTGAATGCCGGGCAGGGTTGTCGCTGTTGCCCCCAGTTCCACGCCACAGCAGGGATCACACGTCCCCTGTGCCACGGGGATGTGCCCCTGGACAGGGTTTCCAGCCAGCTCCTGGCCGTGTAACTATCAGGTTATGGAATTTGGAGTGGGTGACATGGATTTTGCTTTGCTCTGGGGTAACCTGGAGGTCCTGGCAGCACCATGGGATGTGAAGGCAGGTTCTCCAGTCCTGGAACTCCTGAGAAAGGGTGTGCAGGTTGAGGGAAGGCACACAAATCCCAGGCATGCCATGCCAAGCACCCACTTCCCCCCAAGCACAGATGTCACACAATTTGGGGTCTCTGCCTGCTTGAAATCCCCGCTGGTGCCCCCAGGAAGCCACAGCATCACTGCACAGGCTGGTAGCCCAGGGGGTCCAGTCTCCACCTGGGCTGTGTCATTGACCTACAGTTACAGGTGCTGTGGGAGCATCTCCAGCTGAGCTGGTGGGTCCTTCCTGGTGCACTTCAAGGCACCTTCCAGAAGCAGAGCATCTCCCATCCCTCCTTCTCTGGCATTGTTGCTGTATTTCAAATAGTTTCAGTGTCAAAGGTGGGATAATCCTGGCTGTGTGTTCCTGCTGGGGAGTCTGCTGGAGCAACACGACTTTCTGAGCTGGCAGGGGGACAAGCAGGTGTCCTTGTCCCCTCTCACAAATTGGACAGAGCCAAACAAACCCCAATCACGCATTGCTCCACTTGTCACTGGGGATGAGAGAGCAGCACAGCTGCTTTAGCCCCATCTTTCTCCAAAATGGGCTGGTTTTTCTGGCAGAGATAGAGAACAGGCAGCACCCAGTGAGTGCAGAAGCACTGTGTGACTGGTGGGAGCTGCAAGCAAACCACTGAGGCTGGGTTTTTTGTGTCACATCCCCAGGGTGGTCAGTGCCTGTGGGGCAGCAGTGTCCTCATGCCTGCTGCTTTCCTCTCCTGCAGATGCCGAGCTGGGGCCACCTACGCTCTGTGCCGAAGCTGCTTTCCCGCAGAAAACAAGTCCCAGCCAGCTCAGAGGGCTCCAGCCTCTGCCGCTGCCTCTCCACCGTGGATCTGGTTGCCTTGGGAGTGGGCAGCACGCTGGGGGCTGGTGTCTACGTCCTGGCAGGGGAGGTGGCCAAGACCAGCTCTGGCCCAAGCATCGTCCTTTCTTTCCTGATTGCAGCTGTGGTGTCTGCCCTGGCAGGACTGTGCTATGCCGAGTTTGGGGCCCGTGTGCCCCTGGCTGGCTCTGCCTATCTCTACAGCTATGTGACAGTGGGTGAGCTCTGGGCCTTCCTCGCTGGGTGGAACCTGCTGCTGTCCTACGTCATCGGTATAAGGCCCTCTCAATCCCTCTCACCACTGTACTGGTGGCTTTGCTGGGTGTCCTTTGAGACCTCCCTGAACCACTAGAAGACAGCTGTCACCTCTCTCCAGGTACTGCCAGTGTTGCCCGGGCCTGGAGTGCTACCTTTGACCAGCTCCTTGGCAAGAAGATGGGGAGGTTTCTGGGTGCTCACGCAGCCATGAGCTCTGTGGGGCTGGCAGAGCACCCAGATGTCTTTGGTGCTGGCCTGGTGGTCCTGCTGGCAGGTAGGTGCCTCCTTCTGTGCCACCCTCCATCAGGTATGATGAGCTCCTCACCCCACTCTGGGCTCTTTAGGATGATGTTGACCCCGTCTGAAACTTTGCCATTTCCCTGAGCAAAGAATGGGGAATAGAAAGGGAATCTGGGGAAATCTGCAAGTTGTCCTGAATTTACCACTGCCCCCCTTTTCCACCCTCCCCAGAAATGTCTGCCCTGGCATCATCCAGGGAGCTCATCCAGTTTTGATATTTTATCCTCCAGGGCTTCTTTCCTTTGGAGTGAAGGAGTCCACCATGGTCAACAAAGCCTTCACAGCTCTCAATGTGCTTGTCCTGCTCTTTGTCACAGTGAGCGGCTTCATCAAAGGTGACACGAGCAACTGGAAGCTCAGGGAGGATGACCTACCACAGGCAGCTGCCCACGAGGCTGGGTATGAGGGGCTTCACTCTCCCTGTGCTGCTTTCAGAGTGGGATGGGAAATCAACCCCCAGTGCTTTATTGCAGGAAATCTCACTTTCTCCATTTCTCCCTCTTGGCAATGTGTCAAAGAGACAAAGCCCTAAGCCCTGCTGGGTTGATGCTGAGGGTTGAGCAGGTTGGATGGACTGTTCATCCTGGGTGACCTCAGCCTGGGATCCCACTGCACTGACCCCCCTGCACTGCCTGACTCTTCCTCCTCCTCCCAGGAACCAGTCCATGGCTGACAACATGACCAGTGCTTTTGGGGTGGGAGGCTTCATGCCCTATGGTTTCACTGGGACCTTGGCTGGAGCATCTACCTGTTTCTATGCCTTTGTTGGATTTGACTGCATCGCTACCACAGGTAAGTGAGGTGGGAGTGCTGCTGGGGGAACCCCCATGCAAGCTGGGAGGCTGTGGCAGTAACTGTCCCCACAGCCCTGGGAACTGGTGTAAGGCTGGGAAATGGGCACATTCCCATCTCTGTGCTGCAGCCACCCTCTCCTGCCCATCCTCATGGAGTCCACATGGAATGTCTGGGTTAATCCTGAAGCAGAGATATTCTCTATCCCCATATCCCTGGGGCTCAGGAGGTCCAGTGGTCCTTGCTAGAATGTCTCTCTGTCCTCTCTTTGGGGGATATAGGATCTGCTTTCCAGCCTGAGCTGGGCTTTTAGCATGCCATGCACATTAAATGAGCATCTGTTCCTATAGCTGAGCTTGTCCTCCCCAGGGGAAGAAGTGAGGGACCCGCAGAGATCCATCCCCATGGGCATCATCGTCTCCCTCCTCATCTGCTTCCTGGCGTACTCTGGGGTGTCTGCTGCCCTCACCCTGATGATGCCCTACTACCTCCTAGACACCATGAGCCCACTCCCAGTGGCTTTTGAGTACATTGGCTGGAGCAGTGCAAAGTACGCCGTGGCTGTGGGGTCACTGTGTGCCCTGACCACCAGGTGAGGGGCGTCCTCTGATGGCAGTTCTGTGGTTCAGAGCAAGGTAGTGGAGCTGTAACACATTCAGGAGATATCCCCAACCCCTTCCTCCTGAATTCCTCCTTGCCTTTCCTGCTTGGCCAAAATCCCTTCCACACAAATCCTGTTGTTCCCAGCCTGGCCCTTCCTGATCAGGGAGAGCAGGCAAACCCCTTGACACGGGAGGAAGTGGTCAGGTGACACTGTGTCCACAAGAGTGGGCTGGGGTGTTCTGGCATGCACAGGGCTCCTGGTGACTGCAGACATCTCTTCTCTGATAATGTCCCTCATCTGATGGTGAGGAAGGTGATGATCATGTCAGAATGGTCTTGAGAAGGTCATGGAACATAGAGGTGAATGGGAGTTCCCTTGGGAGCAAAAGGCAGGATGGCACCTCCTGGATTCCTCCCCTCTTCTCCCCCATCTCCTCTCCTCTCTCATGCAGCCTCCTGGGCTCCATGTTCCCCATGCCACGGATCCTGTATGCAATGGCTCGAGACGGGCTCCTCTTCAGACCTCTGGCCAAAGTTAGTCGCCGTCAGTGCCCGGTGGTGGCAACTCTGGTGTCTGGGGGAGTGGCAGGTGGGTGAGTGCTTGGGTTACCTTTAACTGCGAGCAGGGCTTGGTGAGTGTCCTCTTTCCCTCTCGCTTGCCTGCAGCTGTTTGAGCAATGTCTCTCTGCCCAGAGACAGACCTCATCATGGCGAGCCAGGACCATGGCCTCGATGGTGTCCCAGACACTGTTTCAGCCTCTCTGCACTGCCAGGCAGGAGGTGACAGGATGCTTTGTACTAGTGCCCAAAGCATCACCAGTTCCTCGAGGTTCTGTTGCAGTGGGGTCTCAGGGGAACATGGGGGGTCAGAACAGCATGACTGAGCTGGGCACAGCAGCACTGCCAGCTCTGCTGGGAGGCTGAAAGAGCTTTTCTCCCCACAGCTCTCCTGGCCCTTCTCTTTGACCTGAAAGCCCTGGTTGACACCATGTCCATTGGCACGCTGCTGGCCTACTCGATGGTAGCTGGCTGTGTGCTGCTGCTCAGGTGAGAGTGCTGGGAGCAGGGGACAGGGCTCACCCAGCTTCTGATGTGGGCCATGCCCAGGACACGGCTCTGGCCTGGGTGCACTGTGGGTGCAGGTTTATGTGCATTGATATCCAATGTCTGCTCCTCAGGTATCGGCCTGAACCCAGCACCTGGGACACTCCTGTGGGGAAGGTCCCAGCTGTGCAGCTCTGGTGGGACCACCTGGTCCGGCCGCCCCCCCATCCCACCCCTCGCTCCTCTGCTGTGGTGGTCTGGGCTCTGACAGCTGTAGGTGTGTCTGGGAATGATGGATGGGCTCCACAGGGAGCTGGCGTGGGGGGACCCATGGTGGGTATCCCTACTGTAGCAAGGGCTGACAGGCTCCTGCCCAGTGAAAACCCCCCAGCAGCAGATGTAGGGGCTGCCTGGCTCCTTCCTGCCCTCACCCCACTGCCAAGCAGCTGGCTGCCCCAAGAGGACCTCAGGAAACCTCCCACTCCCTCTGCTTCCCAAACAGGAGAGAAAAGCTTAAACCCACCACGAGAAGCCATGCAGCTGTGTCCCCTGGTTGTCCTTTGTCCCACCATGGCAGCCTGGGACAGGGATGGGCCCAGCCCAGGGAAGCTGCCCTGACACTGTGGTCCCTCTGCAGCCGCCCTGGCCTGTGTCCTGAGCTGGGTGAGCACTGCTGGGCTGCCCTGCCTGCGGGCTGGGGGTGCCTGGTGCATCACAGCTCTGGCCCTGCCTCTCCTGGGGATCCTGGTGGCAGTTCTTCTCATCTGGAGGCAGCCTCAGAGCTGGGACAAAGCATCCTTCATGGTGAGCACCCAGCCCAGCCCATGGGACATGCCCAGGGAGAAGGTCTTGGGGCACTGAGAGCAAGCAAGTGCTGCTTTCCTGTGAGGAAAGGGTGGCATTGAGGGATGTTCCCTCAGCTTCAGGTCAGGCAGATCTTTTCTGCATCCACATTAATAATGCTGCTGGAGGCAGCATGTAGCTCCATGGGACCATGAGGGTTCTTCCCCCATGACCTGAGGGCTGAAGGGGCATCTCCCAGCTGAGCCCAGTACCTGCTGGGGAATCAGAGCTGCTCTCCAGTACAAAGATACCTGGCCTTAACACCCTGGCTTAGTTTTATGAGTGCTTTGCTGCCTCCCACCTCAAATCCTGTAGTATCTCCTGCCCCAGTGTCAACCAAAACACCCTTCACAAGCATCCCTCTCCAGCACAGACTGCAGTCCCAGCTTGGATCTCTGAGCCTCACAGCCAGGCTGGGCTTCCCCTTGCCTGTGGGCAACTAGCCAAAGCAGCAAAGAGCTGAATTTAGCTGTGGAATTTACCCTTGTGCTCCCTGCAGGTTCCCTGCCTGCCCTTCCTGCCTGTCCTCAGCATCTCCATCAACACTGTGCTGGTGGCCCAGCTCAGCGCGGCCGCCTGGCTGCGGTACCTGCTCTGGATGGCTCTGGGTAAGCACAGCCACTCACAGGGCTCCAGAGCTGGCACCAGCCCCTCTGGTGGTTTGAGAGCCCGTGGCACTAATGCTGCTCTGAACAGTGGTGGGGAGGGAGGAGATGCTGACCTTTGATGTCCAGGGGTGGTGGGAGCACCCTGCCCTCTGATATGTGGCCCAAAGGAAGGGGCGAGCACTTGGTGGTTGGGAGGGGAAGGAAGAGAAACACTCCATACACACCCTATTCTGCCCTTTCCCAGGTTTCCTCCTTTACTTTGGCTATGGGATCTGGCACAGCACTGAGAGCCACTGGCCTGAAGGAACAGGGCCCCGGGAGCTGCCGGGAATCAGAGCCAGAGAGGTGGCCCTGGAGCCCTGCGGGACTGCCCTGTGCCCATCTGCTCCGGGGCAGTAAAAGGAGACGGCTCATCCCTGAGTGCCTGACTCCCTCCATCCTGTGCCCAGGGGGCAAGGAAGCCCCTTGGGCTGTGGGTCCTGTCCCACAGAGTGGGCCAGCCCCGTCAGAGCTGCAGGAGCTGCTTCCTCGAGTTGGGTGAACCCTCCTGAGCAACCTCACAGCGAGCCCCCACAGAAGGAGTTCTGTTTGGAGAGGATAAAACACACAAGTGTTTTTGCTGCTCTTACTGGGCTGTGGTTTTGTTTTTTTCCTTTGAAATCTTTCCCTGCAGCCCCCCACCCTGTGCCCTCGCCCACCCTGGTCCTCAGCTGCTCACTGTGGAGCAGAGGCTTCTCATGCTGCCCTGACCCCCCATTTTGCCTGGCCACCCAGCCTGAGCTGACCTATCATTCCTCCCATGACTGCCAAGGTACTGCCTGCTCCAGGCTTTTCCCTCCTTACCATGGGCAAGTCCTTATCTGCACTCATTTATTCCTCCTCAGCTCCCACTGTCCCCTTGCCCAGAGCAGGGCACATTCCCCCAAGTCCCATGCAGGATCTGCCTGTGGGGCAGTGGGACATGGTACCAGGTGTCCAAAGTGGGATGCCAGACCCCCCCAGCCTCATATCCCTTTGTCCAGAAATCCTGATCCCTTCAGCCACAACCAGGTGGGTTTTTCTGGGGCATCTCCTGCTTTGGTGCACCTCAGGGATGCAGGGATGATGTGTGGAGCAGAGGGTGCCCTGGGGAGACATGTTTCTGACACAAGCATCCCCATTTCCCCCTCTGGGCATCCCATGGAGGTGTGTGGGTAAGAGCTGAACCCCACATCCACACTGCCTTCCTGGCTGCCCGTTCAGCTGCTCTGTTCCTGATAAGGGTCAGCACAAAGGACGGAAGTGGCTGTTGCAGTGGCCCTGATGCCTTGGCAAGGCTGGGAGTGTCTGGGTCTGCCCTGTGCTGGGAGCCCATTGAAATTAATAAAAAAGAGGGAAGGAGCAGGAAAAAGGGGACTTAAAGGCCTTCTCTGGAGCTTCCTTGTTGTCTTTGTGGTGCCTGCTCCCACCCTTCCCCTTCTTCCCACTGTGTGGGGTGTGGAGCACACAGCTCCACTCTGGGATGCTCCTGCACCATTCCCTCAAACCACTGACATGGGATTCCTGAGGCTGCTGCTTCTTACAGATTTATAATCACTAGAGCCAGCAGCACCTTGGCTGGTGCACACACACACACGCACACACGCACACACACACACATGCACACACACATGTACAGCCCTGGCTAAACAGCCCTGGGGAGGCGACAGGCCTGTGACAGCTCCGGAGCAGTGACTCCCAGCATACCCAGGGGAAAGTGCTTGTGTGCATCCAGCCCTGACCCACAGCCATGCTGGCAGCATCTTCCCTGATGGGGATCCACTGGCTCGAGCAGAGGGATGTGACCTGCCAAAGCCTGGTACCTCCTGGGAGGATGCTCTGCTCCCTGAATGTGCAGCTCTAGCCTCTGTCCAGCTTTTGGGGGAGAAAATGGGACTGGTGGTGCTGGTGATGGGCAGTGGGAGGGCTTTGGGTCTTCGTGGCAGTGAGCTGGGACATGCCTGGGCTGCAGGAGCAGTACCTGGGAGACATTGCTGAAGGAGGAGGAGGTGATTGGAATAGGAGGGCATGGGTGGGAGCCCTGCGTGGTGAGGTTAACACCATGTTCCCAGTGCTCTCCTCATCCCCTTGGTGCTTGTGTTGTCCCCATCCTGTCCTAGTGGCCTTCTTGTCATCCTCATGCCCTGGGCAGCACTGGTGTTGTTGATACTCAGAGCCAAGTGCTGGGTCAGATCCAGCCCAATCCAAGTCTGCATGTCCTGGCTGACTCCTTTCACCCCCAGACAGCCCCTCACCAGGGGAAGGGGTGCAGGGACTGCATGGGTGGGTGGCCAGGGTTCCGCTGCAGCCCCACACGGGCTGGGCAAATGCAGGCAATAAGTGTCCCGTGAAATGCTCCATCACTCCGGTCCATGAGGCTCCCCGAGGGCTCGCCCAGCCTGGAGCCCTGCCCCGACTGGGGGGCACTTGTGCGGGCAGCCCTGGGCTCACGGGGCCGGAGGGGAGCCCCAGCAGTCCCCCGGCAGCGCGCGGTGCCGTCGGTGCTACGTGGCGATGAGGGGCACCTCGCCGGCAGCCATGGGGAAGGGGCTGCCGTCCCCCGCGTTGAGCACACGGTACAGCAGCTCCTCCTTCTCCCGGCGAGCCTGATCCCGCAGCTGCGCCTCCTTCTCCAGCGCCCCGCGGGCGGCCTGGAGCTCCTCGGACAGCTGCCTGCGGGCAGAGGGCACAGGCTGCCGGAGCTGCCGGGCAAAGCGCCGGCCACCCCCTCTGCTCCCTGCAAAGCACCCGGTGGCACCACAGGCTGCATTGTGTTCCCGCACTGCCACCTGTCCCCCCCATCGGAGATGCCACCTGTGCACCGGGTGCATTTACCTCGCCATGACCAAGTGGTTCTGGGTGCGAACTTGCAGATCCTCATTCTCCTGCTGGAGAGTTTTCACCTTCTCCTCCAGCAGAAGGTTTCTCTCCTCCTGGAAGGGAAGCATGAGGGTGAGGAGGGGGCTGGGAAGCACCTCTGAACCCTCTGCCACCCCATTTTGGGTGAAATGCTGGCCTGGTGGCATTGTGCCGGCATGCCCTCCCCATGCCAAGAGAGGAAACAGGCTCCATCCACCTTTGCTCCAGCTGAAGTTTCTGGGCAGAATTTAGGTGGGTAGAAGAGCTGAAAAGAGTAAAGCCCACCTGCAACCCCCTTTTCAACCCACCACGGTCTCCAGGTGCAGCAGCTTCTTGTCCAGGCCGTGGATGTGCTCATTCTTCATCTCAATGACGAAGTGCAGGCTCTCCAGCTCCTGCTCCCAGAAGGGGCTGGGGCTCCCGTGCTCCTGCAGGGCCACCACTTCTGTTCAAGGGACCTCAATGCCTCTCTGGGACAGGCTTTGCTTCCCCCTTCAGCTGTCCTGTGTTCCCCTCTGGTTCCAGCCCTACCCTGCCAGGATCCATCAGAGAAGCCCCTTGCCTTTGGGTCAGCACCCCAGAGTAGGTCCCCTCCCTGACACCCCTTCCTGCACCTGGATGTGCTTCTTGTAGTCTGTTCTCAGGAGTGACTCCTCCACCCGCTTCATCCTGTCCTGGAAGGATTTCAGCTGGGAATTCAGGGCCTGAATCATCTCCTAGGAGAACCAGGGAAAAAGCAGAATAAGAGGTATCTGGGATTTCTTTCTGAGCCTGGGGACTGCTGCTCTGTGGTATGCAAATAACCCCAGGGCTGGATGAGCTGTCATGGTCCCTGAGCACACCAGGAACTGAGGTGGCCATTGAGGAATGTAAGACACCTTGGCAGAACCAGCAGATGGTCCCTAAGCCTTTCACAAGCCCCTCCAGTCCCCAGGGATTTCTCTGCAGGTACTTACCTGTAAGGCTGCTTCAGACCTGTGGTGGGACTCTGCCAGCAGCAGCTTCTCCTGCTCATGTGCTCTCTGGAGCTCTGTGGGGGAATGTGAGCTGAGTGCCATCAGTATGAGGACACTGGGGCAGCAGGCCCCACCTGAGCCCCACAGTGCTGGAGAACAGGGGACAGCATCCCCATGACCCCACAGGCAGCCAAAAGGGCACTGGCAGTAGCGGGGAGAGGGGAGGGGGCTGCAGGGAGCCCTGCTGCCTCAGCACACACCTTGCAGGGTTTCCATGTGCTCTTTCCTCAGGGCATCAAACTGTTCTTTCAGCTCCAGCTCTTTTCTCTTTTCCACCTGGGAAGCAGTCAGATGAGAAATCTCAGTGGAAGGGATGCAGAGCTTCACCACTTTGGGTTTCCTCACCCTTTCCTAGACCTGTCCTTCTCCCAAAAATGGGAGGGCCCAGCCTAGCACATGCCAGGTCCATGATCACTGCTTGAGAAGTCTTGGCTGGTGACATGCTCCATGCCCAGCTGCTGCCTCCAGCAGCATCAACCTTTCCAACTGACCTGGATCTCAATGTCCTGGGAGATGCTCGCACTGCCTGCCTGGCCAGCATCCTGCAGCCGCTCCTCCTCCTGGCTTTGGAGGAATCTCCCACTGTCCGTCCACTCTGGCAGCGCTGCCTTCTCCCCATCCTCAGGAAGCAGGGAGGCATTGGCTGCAAGACAAACACAGCTGAAACAGCACTGGCTGCCTCCTCTGTCTGGGCTGCCTGAACATCCTGGGCAGATGAACCTGCCAATGCGATGGGTGAGGCTCAGCCCTGCCCTCTTCCCACTGGAGAAATACCTCCCTCCATCTAGTCCAAATTAGCACTAGCTGGGATGGTGCTGGCAGGCTCAGAGAGGACACAGAGCTTGTCAGGTCTCCTGTTCTGGGGATGACCTGTCTGACTGAGATGATGGGATGCCATTAGCTCTAGAATGCCATTGATCCATCATCTCTGGGATGCCATTGTCTCTGGAATGCCGTTTACCCTCCTGCACCAGCATGAACCTACATCATCCCCATCCTCCCTGGTGCCATGCTGGGGTCTGACCACTGCTTTCTTCATATCATTCTGAGAAAGCACATCAAGGGAAAATTCTTTTTTTCCTCACCATTCTCTGTCTTCAAGGCCGAGAGCTCCTGGGAAGCCGGACCCCTCTGCTGCTGGGCTTTTAGCTGTCTCTGGCAGAGAGAGAGGAGGCTGGAGCAGGGGGAAGCAGAGAGGGGCAGGTGGCTGCAGGCAGAGAACACCCTGCACTGAGCCTCCATCAGCTCTGCTAAAACACAGGCCCTTGGGCAGCAGTGGTCCCTCCCCAGCCCCCTGCCCTCTTCCAGCCCTGAGCACCCATGGGTGTGCTTGTGCTGCCCATCAGGTGGCCTCAAGCTCATGACACTTCCCTGCATCCCAGACACTTCATCATGTAGCACTCTGCTGGAAAACTTGGGGGATGCGCACAGCATCCCCCTGACAGGGTGCTGGTGCAAAATAGGCTCCAGCAGCAAAACATTTTGGGGGGGGAGAGCAGGCAGCACTTGGCAGGGCTCCAGCTTCGGCACGCTCTTGCTACCCTCCTCCTGTCCTGGGATGCTCAGGTCAGTCTGGTCCCTGGCACCTTGCAGCCCCCCAAACACATACCTCTGCCAGGGCCTTACACAGATGGTCTTTGACGCAGCTGGAGAGGCAGTGAGAAATGGAAAATAACCATAAATCAGAGGCAATACAGCCCCTGTGCAGGGCTGGCAGCAGACGAGAGCTGGCAGCGGCCAAGCAATGACCTCAGGAGCGCAGGAATGTGCTGCACAGCCCCGCACTCCTGCACGCTCCCACTGCTGCCACAGGGCTGAGATAACCCAGAGCTGGGAGCTGCCTCCAGCAACACAGCTCCATGGGATGCCTTCCAGCCCTGCATGGGTTTAATTTAGGCACTTGGAGGGGAGAAAGGAAAAAAAAAAAAAAAAAAAAGGAGTGGATGTATTTTTATCACTTGCTGAAAGATAGAAGCAAAGTTCGCAGGCTCTCACGGCTCGGCCTTGCTGGCGCAGGGCAAATCTGGTCCCTGATGCCCATCACTGAGTTGTGCTTCTGGGCAGGGCGTAGATGCGGTGAGAAAATTCACCTGCAGACAGGCTGCTGCTCTCCAGCCCCCGGCAGAGCTGCCCCTAAATACATCGCTACCTAAGGAAAGCAGCGGAGCTGCCTGCGCGGACCCGCTGTGCCGGCTGCTCCCCGGCTCGGCCCCGTGCGCAGTGGCGCGGCCAAATACAGCCCGGATTAGGGAGCCTGGCTTGGGAAAAAAGCAAGTCAAAGCAAACAGGCGTCCCTGTCTCCGCCTCCCCTTCAGCCCCCCTTCTGGAGGCGCAGTTCCAGAGCGCAGGAGAACTCCAAGCCTCTGGGAAGCCACGGCTTTATCTTCCCTTCTATGGCATGAGCAGTCGCGGCATTGAACGCGGCCCAGGCGAGGGGGCGAGGAGGCACCCGGCAGTCCGAGTTCACAGGGCTTGTTCTGCTTGTCCATACAGCTTACCCTGAAAGCCTGGGTGCCCTGGGATGCTGCTGAACCCTGGCACGCCTGACTACACACACTTCATGTCACTGTGCATCTCCCTGGTATTTAACGTACCCATGTCCTGTGATGGGTTTTGAAGTCTGGGGATGGGGGGCAAGGGGAGAGATGAATGAGACAGTGG
This sequence comes from Lanius collurio, assembly GCA_020086605.1. Classification (NCBI taxonomy): domain Eukaryota; kingdom Metazoa; phylum Chordata; class Aves; order Passeriformes; family Laniidae; genus Lanius; species Lanius collurio. The sequence continues at coordinate 6,358,956 of JACBWW010000029.1, read as the reverse complement.
AGGCTCTGCAATCCTGAGGGCATCACAGCAGTCCCACTCCTCCCCTCACCCCACACCACATATTCCCCCCTTGTTTGTCACTGCAACAAAGCAAAGGCTGTGTAGTAGGACCCTCCTGACATAGGGGGGTGACACAGATCTCAAGGGTTTTGGATGATCTCAGCAGATCTGAGAGCAGGATACTGTTACCACCTCCAGGAGGCCCCCAAACCCCCAAACCAAACCACCTCTGCTGCATGTGACCTGCTCACTGGCAAAGTGATGCCCAAGGACAGAGACCCCAGGGCTTGTCACTGCCATAGAACAGGCAATGTCCCCAGAACGGACCCAGGGAATCCTCACCTTTCCTCCACACCCCAAATCCAGTGGAATGGGGCCTGAGAGCCCCTCAGCCTCTAAAGGAAGATGATTTGAGACACCTGCACTGAACTCAGAAGTAGCTGAAGTGAGAAACAGGTTCACCAGCATCAACAGACAAATCTAAATACTTGCCCTGAGGCTATGAGTGAGGCACCTTCCTACCTCTAGGAGCAATTATACGTGTCTAGAGCTAATTTTAGTCATAAGCACTCAATTGTCCTTTGGGATAAAAGCTCCACCTCTGGGATGAAAAGCAAAATTTGGCTGAAAGCTCTGAAATATGGAGGGACTTTCCACTGCCACTTCCAGAGCAGCTTTCTGGCATCCCATGCCTCTGGTATTGCCTGGCGCATTTTGGAAAGCTGGAAAATCATCCTGGAATCTACTGTGTGTGTGTAAGGAGCAGGCTGGGAATTGCTCCAGCTGGAAGAGCTTTGGCCAGGGGAAGAAGCATCCTAATACATCCTGCAGGTGGGGGTCATCCACAGAGTAGTTTATCCTGTAAAGTCTTGGAAACCTCTGCCAAAAATACCTTCCAGCTATGAAAAAACCAAAAGTATCTACATTCTTAAAACTAAATATTTCTAATAGTCTGGAGCAGAAGTGTTTATAGATGGATTAATAGGGATTTCCAACAGGACCTGAGTCATCTCCAAGGGTGGTGGGGTAGGGAGCACCAGTGCAGAGCAGCTGGCACAGTGCAGGCAGCCAAGGTAGCTGCAGCCTCTGCTTCAGCTCTCAGCGTGAGGTGGGGTTTTTGGACTGTATTTTTCTTCCTCTTTTCCTGTTTTACAAATACATTAAGCAATTCAACCATGCAACCTAGCAGAGGAAATCACAAAGAGGCAGGAAATGAGTATTTAAATCCTGACTCTGCTCCTGGGGAGGAGGTTTTGCTTTGTGGTTGGGGAGAAGGGGGCTAGGATTTGGTCCATGACTGTAACACCTCTCAGGACCTGCAGCAGATGCTCACTGCTGCCAGAGCAATGCTGGCACAGCTCTGTGGGACCTGTCTTTAACCCTGCTGCTGTCTTTTCTCCAGTGATGTTTGTATTCAGAGGTGATTATCACCTCTCCTACAGTCAGATCTGTGCCGCAGACCACAGGCAAACACTTTACACTGTTGACAGCCCCGAGTTTTGCATTCTGACCCTTCTGTGGCTCCTGGTGCTATGTACAGTTCCTAGCTCTTCAAAATAAATTCACCCGAGCCCTGGAAGGCAGCCAAGCCTCGGCCCTGATCTTTAGGGAAGGCAACTTGGCCTCTCTCACGCCAGGAGCGTGACCAAAGTGTGAGCGGTGACCCTGAGTGGCCAAGCATGGGTGGATGGAGCTGAAGGGGAAGGAAACCCCAGGGACAGAGCCTGCAGCTCAGGGCTGAGTTCTCTCTGTGCCTCCCTTATCACCCTGCTGCCCGCAGACTGGTGCCAGAGAAGGATGAGGCTGCCAAGGCGCCTCCCCTGGGGCACACAGCGGCTCCTGGTATGTCATCCACCCACCAGACACAGCCCAGCACCAGCTCCTCAAGGTCACCTCAAACCTGGGACTGGCTTCAAAAGCCTCTGCAGCCCCCAGCCCCATTAGAGTCCCCAACCCCCTGAGCTGCACATGGCTTCTGGCTGGCCTTGCCCCTGGGGTGTGAAGTCTCCCCCAACCCCAAGCAACCCCAAGGGACCAACTCTGCAAGTCCAACCATCAGCAGAGGGAGGTGAAGGTCTCCCATCCTGCCTTTTGGCACTCAGGACATGAGAACGTGGACAGGAGTGGCCCCATGCCTGCCCTTATGCCTTTTAGCCATAACGGGGATTTTAGGTGCTACTTTCAGAATGACTTTCAGCCACAGCAGCAGGGCTGCATTATGGGCTATGACTGTTGGTGGGCAGTGGCACAGGGCTGAGCTGAGGAGCTCGAGAGCAGGCAAGTGCAGGAAGGGGAGTGTCTGCAGGCAAATGACAAATTTCCGTGTTTCGGTAAATGTGGGGCTCTCAACACCTGGGGCCTTGAGGCTGCTGTTTCTCCCTCTCCTATGCCTGTTCTTGAAAGCTCTCAGAGTCACAAACTGGCCCAAAAGTGTCTGATCTTATGACATTGGAAAGAGTGGGATTTTTTCCATGATGTGGACAAGTGACCAAGCCTGCAAGTGCTGTAAATAAAGGCACTTGTTGGCTGCAGGGCTGTGTGAGCTCTGTGCCTGCTCCCCTCACACATCCAGCAGTGGGTTCTGTGGCCCTGGGCAGCTGGGCTCTCACAGCTGGGTCTGCAAAGAGCCACCTGTACTGGGGGCACGGCAGCACCATGGGGCCTTTCTGCCTTCCCTCCTTCCCCTGCTACCCTCCAGCGATCACAACACCCAACACCAGTAAGCACAGCACATCCGACAGCAAAAACATCTCCCGAGGTCAGTGGTGCGGCACTGGGCAGCATAAGCACATCAAATAATAACAATAGTAACAATAATAACGATAATGACAATCAGCAAATAATTTCAGACAATGGAAGAGCTCTTCAGTACAGAGCAACATACTGAGTGAGATCTGAGGGGGACATAAGAGTGTTCCCCTATTGGAGTGCTCCCCTACAGGAGTGTTCCCCTACAGGAGAGATGCCTTCAGCACAAGGGGACACAACCTTTGGGATGACAGAGGATGCTGTGGGAGGCTGGCAGAGGTCTAGCTGGGGGAACCCATCTCTGTCTTCTATGGGACCAGCATTTCCAACAGGCATTGTCATCCCAGATGCTGCATTCCCTCAATTATGGAATTCCTGTGATGTGGGGGTGAGCCTGGAGGGGTGCAGGAGGGTGCAGGAGGATGCAGAAGGGCGGGTGGCTGCCAGCTCTCATTGTCCCCGCTGCCACCTCCCCCACCACAATGCCGGTGGGGTCCCACGCAGCCGGGGACAGCCACACCGCTTGGCCCCACCGCTCCCCGGGGCAGGGAGTAACCCACGCCGGGTGCCCCCAACACCCCTCGTCCCCAGCAGTGCAAGCAGGGCTCCCTGCAAACATCAGCCCCACGCGAACCCCAACTCCATCAAACCCCGACAACGTGTACACTCGGTCCCACGAGAGCCCGACCCCACGGAGCCCCGACCCCACGCGAACCCCGACCCCGACCCCGAGCGAAGCCCAGCCCAAGCTCAGCCCAGCCCAGCCCAAAAGCTCCCGCAGCCGCTACCTCGGCACCGACGGGGCAGCAGCGCAGGGCGCTGCCGGTGCAGCCCATGGAGCCCCGGCGGGAGCCACTCAGCCACGGGGCGCGGGGCGCGGCATCCCCCGGCGAGCGGCACCGGGCGGGACGGGACGGGTGAGCCGCCCCAGCTGGCAGGCAGAAAAAAATAATTAAAAAAAAAGAAGTAATAAAAAAGTCCGGCAGCTGCTGACAGGCAGCGCCGGGAGAGGGTGCTCTGCACCCCCGAGCCGCGGGCAGGGCCCCCGGCCGCAGCCTGCCCGCCCCCGGGGCTGTCCCTGGGCCCCTTCCACCCCGGGGTGTCCCCGCCCTGGGCCGGGGTGCTTCGAGAATGCTCTGTCCCAAGGGTGCCCTGCACTGAGGATGCTCCTTTCTGGGTGTGGGGTAAGGAGAGCAGGACCCCTGCACTGGGGTGTCCCCTCTTGGGGAAGGAGAAAGGGGAACAGGACCCCTGCAGCAGAGCTGGGGTGGGAGTAGGACCCCCAGCACCAGCTGCTCAAGGGGCTTCCACTGCTGAACCCACCACAGCCCCCTTAGGAACAGGGATGAGAGTGAGAAAGCAGAATCCATCTGGCTTTTGCCATCACCCCATCAAGTTTCAGCTTGTGTGGGGGTCGTTGCGGAAAAGTGGTGGGTTTGGGGTGTTTTTCCTGACAGGAACTCTGCTCTGGGGGTCCTTGTGCTGGCTGGAGAGGGTTTTCGGTGTGATCCATACTGCCTGAGGGACTGCATCCTGGCAACCCTTCTCTTGAGCATCCCAAACCTCCCAAATGCTGGGCCTGGAGCCAGGGTGCCCTTTTCTAGTAGGAAATCCTATACTTTGGAAATGGGTCCTGAACATGTAGGGAAAGACAGAAGTTTGAAAGTGTCCTATCTAAAAACTAAAGTGAGGAAAGGCAGGTTCTTCCAAATGTTTTGATTTTGTTGATTTTTTAAAATGCTTTTTTAAAATTACCTCTTTACGCATTTCTGAATGACCACATATTTTGACCTGAAAACCCATTGGTGCTACCCAGAACTGCTGAAATAGAAGTAAGTGTTTGAACCTGGTCACGAGGCCGTGCCTGTATGGAAACATCGCAAGTTTTTGTCAACAAGTTTCTATTCTGACATTTTCCAAATATCCCCTGGGAGAAGTCCAAGCAGCCTGCGGCTCTGGGGATGCCAACACCTTGGCATTTCGCCTGGACAGCGAAGGAGTGGAGGTGCCTGGTCGTCCTGTCACGTTCAACTTGGAGGTGTTTTTCTTGCCCTGGTAACCCTGGGATGGGGGAAATTGTGAAACACCACTTGGATGGGAAGGTGAGGAAGGCAAGGGGCAGGCCCACACTGCCCCAAGTCTCCCGGGGACTGGTGGGACCAGTTGCCTGCGTCCTCTTGGGTGGGTGCTGCTTAACCTGAGTGAAATTTCGTGAGTCACAGCAGCTTCTGGCATCAGCTCCCACTGCTCAGAAACCACCTAGAGCGTCTCAGTTCTTATCTCTCCCGGCACTTCAGAGTGGGGCAAGTCTCCTTTCCTGCATGAGAGTACTTATTTGGGCTGAGTAGATCCTTTGTGGGATAAAAAGCTCTGCCAGTGCAAGGTGTTGGTCTCCACCTCTCCAAGGTGAATTAAAAATCCCGGTCCAGACTTTAGAGACTGAAGGCCTGCAGGGGCAAGCACAAAGCACATGCTGATTTCCACGCTGAATTTGCATTGCTGGGGCCGTGGCTGCAAAGAGAAGCAACTGTGTGGGCAGCTGACGAAGATCCTGTCCATCTGCCATCATGTCTTGCTGGTGCACAAAGGTCCAGGAGTTTGCACATGTGCTTGTGGAACTTTCTGCTCTTAATTGTGGGGTGCTGAGGAGGTGCTCTGAGATGCCCCTGTGCCACAAAGTGGGGCTCCAGGTAGGGTTTCTCTTGACAATGGTGCAGAAAAAACAGGGTTTGGTCATATCAGGCTGAGACATTGAGCCAGCAGAGCAAAACTGGAGCTTGAAGATGGGCCTGTGCAGTGAGGCCAGCTCCAGCACCCTGATCTGAGCCTCTGCTGCAGGCTCTGGTGTGACAACCCCGTACTTCTAGAAATCACTGACTTTTGGAGACAGGGCTGCCCAGACCACGTTACACCCTTCCTTCAGACTGTGGGTGCATCTGTGAGGCTGCCTGCCAAGAGCCCTGCCTGTGCTACCCCAAAGGTCTCTTATTTTAGCTTGATTTTAGAAATTACTCAGTTTCTCCAATCTTTCTTGTGGAGACTGCATGGGATGTGTGCTTGCCAGACAGGTCTTTCAGCTCAGCCCTGCTTTATCCTCCTCTGACCCAACAGGCTGAATACTTGCTCCCTTTTGAGGACAGCATTTAAACATCCAGAAACTGCAAAGCAGGGGCTTTCCATGGCATTGTAGGGGTAACCAGAGCACCCCGGGGATCTGGGGAGCACAGGGGCCTGGAAGCTGCACATAGCAGCCTGGAGACAACAGGGACTGTGGCAGTGAGGGAATTTCTGCCCAGGCAAAGACAGGAAAGCAGAGGTGGTGTGTGGTGGCCCCAAGCAGCTTCAGCTTGTTTTGAAATTTGCCCTAATGTCTTTTTTTGGTGTTATCTTGATCCCTCCCCAGGAATGACAGCAGCTGGAGATATCTGCAGGGTTTTGTCTAGAAAAGTGAGACGAGGAGGCTTTATCACATGCTCGGCTGAATTGCCGTAAATGGGATAACAGCTGGAAAGTCGAGTTAATTTGTACCAATGGTCATTTAAAGTGTTTGCCAAAGCTTATGGATAAGAAAAGCATTTGTGCAAACTCTTTAAGTGTCTCTTGTGGCTCTCTCTCTGGGTCCAGCTGGGAAGGACTGGGCGCAACAGGATGAGTACAAGGCAGTTTCAGTGCCAGCCCTTCATAGTCTGTTTGCAGAGTGGTTCTGTGGATACACTTTTTTTTTTTTTTGTTGTTGTTTGCATATCTTATTTTCAGAAACTCAGTCTGGAAAAATAAAAATATATTAAAAAAAATAGAGGTGGAGGATATTTGGAGGATATTTTACTGGAAGGTTTTTGGATGATGAGCTGGCCTGTGGTGATGCCTGATGGGTCCTGGTAGAGCTGCAGCCCAGGCAGTGAAGAGAGGGTGGTCGTGGTTACACCCTTGGGCCCTATTCATCACTTGCAATCTGTTTGCTTTTGTAAATGAGAGGTAATGAAGTCCTGGCTGCTTTTCTTCAATGCAAATCCAAGGTGTTTAACCAGGTCTGCTGAGACCTCGTGACTCGAGTTTGCATGTGTTAGATGGCTGAAAACTGTTTGAACTGCAGAAGTTCTTGCATGGTTTGGAGCCCAAAAGAAGCCACAGGCTCCTTTAGTGGGGATTTAGGTCACACGTACTTCTGCCTTGATGTAGTGCAACAATTTCAAGTCATTCCTGTCCTTGCCTGTGTTCTTCCAAGCAAAAAGATGTGGGTTAACCTGTTCTCACAGTCTTTTATTCTCTTTTTCCCCATGGCAAAATGAAGTGGAAAAGGATGAGAACAGGGGAGTGAAACCTTCACCCACATTGGCTGTGAGAAGCAGAAAAGCATGCGATGCCAGGGGCTCGAGCTGAGGGGCTCTGCTCCTCTCCCAGCCCCAAACACAATGCTCCGTCTGTGCCGGTGCCTCTCCCCATGCATCCCTATCCTTATCCCTGTCCTCCGGCTGCTCCAGGGCCTCAGAGTGAAAACTAATCCCAAGGGATAACTTTCCGCTCCGTTCCCGGGTGGGAGGAATGGGCTATTTATTCCTCACACTTAAGCCTCGGCAGTGGATCAGCGGCGCAGTTGTCGCTGCCGGTGCAGGGTGGGCAGCAGCATCCACCACATCCCCTGTCTGCTCCCACGCCCTGCCTGCACGCTCCCGCCCGGCCTCGCTGCTAAATAAGGATGAAAGGCTAAAAATAGAGCTGAGATAGAGGTTTGGACAAGCCAGGCAACCCTTCCCAGGGCTAGGAGCAATATGGGGAGGCCAAGCAGTGTCGGCGTGCAAGGGAGATCAGAGCTGACCATGGGGAAGGGTCTTACAAGTGGGTCCTGACCATGCTGTGGCAGAAGGGAGGTTCTGAGACCTGCCACACTTGTGTCCTGTGTGCTCAGTTGGCTCAGCCCCTTCTGCAGGATAAAAGCATCCTTCCCCCAAAATATATGGGAAAATCCATGCTAGTGTGCCGTTCCTGATGTCGGTGTACCCGTGTGACCATTCCAGCATGATGGGGGTGCCTGGGGCAGCTCTGTCTGGAAAGTGCTCCACAAAACAGGGGGTAAGGGTGGAAGAGGGGGTGGTAAATCCAACATTTTGACTAGATGGGTAGTAGGGGTACTGTGGCAAAGTGCCCAGTCGGGCTACCCGATGCCAGTGTCTCCTCCCCCCTGCTCATACACATGGGGTTCGAGGGTCTCAAATATCTGAAATATCTCAAATATCTCTGCTCTTCAGCTGCCACCTGCCTTGTGCCGTGCGCGGGGGGAGTGTGGGGGTCCCGGGTACTGACCGGAGGGTACCGCCGGGGCACCCCCGAGGGGGATGAGAGCCGCAGCCCTCGGGTGGAGCGGTGGGAGGTGGGGAGATGGTCGTGTCTCCCCCATCGCAGCGGGGTGATGTGTGTGCCCCGGGGTGGTGGGTGCAGCTCCCGCCCCCCTACTCCAAGTGCCGGCTCTTGGGAAAGCGCCGCTTCCCGTCCCAGCATCCCTGCGAGTCCAGTCCTGCGCTTGGCAGCGAAACCGGGGAAGGGAGGGGAAAAAGAAGAAAGCAAAAGGGGAAGGGAAAATGTGAGCGTCCTCGGGGGAGGGAGTGGAATCGAGCGGTGGGCTGGGCTCGGAGAGAGGGCTCATCCCCTCCGCACGGGGGTTCTTAGACCAGCCGCTGCCAGCCAGGTCCCGCCGCGGTTTCTGTCCGCCGCTCGCCTCTCCACCGCTCGGAGCAGCTCCCCGGACTCATCCCGGCCCGTTCCCGGCTCATTCCCGGAGGATGCTGTGCGCGGGGCTGGCGCTGGCGCTGTGCGCGCTGCAGCTCCTCCCGGCCGCGCTCGCCGGGCCGCAGCCGCAGCTGCTGGTGGAGCGCAGCGGGGCCCGGCGGCTCAGCAAGGTGAGGAGGGACCCCGCACCCCGCATCTCTCCGGCACCGCGGGGGCTGCCGGGGGGCTCGGCGGGGCGGAGAGGGGGAAGACTCCGTCATCCCGTTGGGATTGCAGGAGACCAGAAGCATTTCCTGCCCCAGCAGGGTGGAAGGTCGCTGGTGGGTCGTGTTTGTGGTTGGGCAGGGGAGTTGGGATCCATGGACCCCCAGGGACCCCGCAGCCCCCCACTCTGGGGAGCAGTGCTGGAGGCTGAGAGTGAGCTCGGAGCAGAAGGGATCCAGTGTTTACAAACACTTCTCAACGCAGAAGCCCAGCGGCCTCGTCTTTCGGCTGAGCGTCTCCCCGCTCTCATTTTATTGCTCTATGAGTCTTTTCCAGCCCAGGTTCTGCTTCCCTGTTCCCACGGAGTGCTGGGCCTGGCTCATTAACACGCGCTGATTTAAGATACAGCCAATTACCACATGTAACTCTCACATGGTGTGGAGGGAAATATCACAGTCAATTTTCCAGGAAATCTGCGCTTGCCCGAGGGAAGGAGGAACCGGTTGGAAAGGCTGGAGGGGGCTCGGTGGGCGGCAGTCTGCAGCCACACACCAATGTTCAGCTCCCTGGAGCCTCTTTGCCCGCAGACTCCCGGACTGGGGGCTCCCAGCTCTTGCTCAGTGTCGGCGTGCAGTCTGCCTCTGTCCCGGCTTGTCCTGAGCGCTCTGTCCTGCCCTGGGCTGCTCCCGGCGGGCGAGCAGGATGGTGGGATGGGCTGCTCAGCTGCGTGGGCTGCGCTGTGCCCGCTGGGGCTGCCGTGTGGCACCAGGCAATACAGCCTCCACCGGTTCTGCGGCTGCGAGCAGGCAGGGAGAGCCCCACGTCATGGCACGGGGACACGGGCTGCTCCGGCCAAACCTGCTCGGGGAGGGAACCGGGGCTGGTCTCTTTGCCACTCGCCTCTGGCAGGTTCGGAGGTGGGTGTTGCAGGTAAGTGCTGCCTTTGAATTGGAGCGTCTTTACTGGTGATGGCTGGACAGGTTGGTGGGACTTGTAGGAAACAGGGGAGATGTCCAGTATGACTCGTAACTCAGACAGGACACATAAGTGATGTCCCCCATTCGGGTGACATCTTCTTGTGTATGGATTTTCATTGTCCCATAGGGCAGTGCTGCTTCCCTGGCTCCTTTGTACTCTGGATCAGGATTTGTACTCATTTATAGCTCAGGATCAGGCCCCTGGGGGTGTATCAGGCAGAGGATGAGCCTGGCTCATCTGGTGCTTGAGTGTGATTCCCACTCCTGTGTGGAACCAGGTGGCTGGAGCTGGTAGATGAGGGCTCGAAACAGCAGGGCTGCACCTGGATGAGGTGGGAGGCTGTGCCAACCCCACAGCCCCTCCAAGGGGATTCCCGCCCCCCCCCGCCCAGCATCCCCCTTGGCAGCGTAGCCACCACCTGGTCTCAGCTTGCTCTGACCTGTCCCCACAGGTCAGAGAGTAAGGTGTTCCCACACACCTTAGTTGGTGCCGTTGGCATGAAGGATGCATCTTGCCTTGGTCACATGCAAAGTGTTTGGAGGCAGAGCTGAGACAAGTTTGGAAATTGCAGCCTGGTAATCCTTTCTGGGTGTAAAGTACATGCAGAGGCACATGGACAGAGGGTTTCTGCGATGTCCTCAGGCTCGGAGAGCTGGGAGTCCAAGAATTGGCATTTGAAGGGGCTGAAGGTCATTTTCTGGCTCTTTGTGAGCAGATGTTTGGCAAGGGTCAGAGGTGCAGCTCTGGATAATCCTCCTACAGACACAAGGCAAGGCTTGCCCTGTCTCTAACTCCTCCTGTTCCTCTGTGCTGCAGGTTGGTGGCTTTGCCTGGGAGAACTGTGGTGACAAGAGGGACCCCGTGGTGCTGCAGAGCCTTTCTGTGGCACCCGACCCCATCAGCATCCCGGGGAGCCTGCGTGTCAGCGCGGCTGTCAAGAGTGGCAAGACCATGGGTTCCCCTCTGACGGTAAGTGCCAGATGTGCTTCTGTGTAGTGAGGGAGGGCAGAGCCTCCCCAAACCACTGAGAGCTGGGAAATGCCTGTCACTGGGAATGAGCAGCCCTTGGGGAGCGAGGTGCATTGAGGTGCAGGGCTGAGCACACTGAGCTCTGTAAGCCAGAACAGGACAGTGGGTGTGGGGAGACCCATGGTGGGAGTGGACAGTTCAGTGGGAGCCTCCCAACCTTGTCCCTAGGACAGAAACCACAGGAGTTGTCTCATGTCCTGGGGATGTAATGGCTCCAATAGGGAAGTGAAACCCAAGTGCTGTGGGTGCTCCCCCACAGTGGGAGGTCACTGCAGCACCTGTTTTTCAGCCAAGCCGGCTGCTCCTTCGAAGGACATGCCATGGCACTGCTCTGAGAGCCTTGCGCCATGCCAGCTGCCCTGCACCCCTTTTTGGGAAGCTTTTGGAATGAGACAGAACATGTCTCTCCGTCCAGTGTGCATGGGCTGTCTTGAGCAATGCTATGGTGCCTGTTTGGGCCTGGGACTGTGGGGCAAGTGCTGGGAGAGTGTGGTGCCAGAACTGCAGGATGGGAGCACCCTGTTTTGGGACAGGCAGAGGAGAGGGGAAGGAGGTAGGCATGTAAGGTGTTGGGGGATGTTATCTTAAGGGGTCAAGCTGAGGTTGGAGGAAGAGAAACTGCAGGTTGAGAGGAACTGAAAGCAGGAGGGTGTTCAGTGACCCCATGGACACCCCAAAGACTGCATGATCAGGAGCTGAGGGAGGTGGCTGCTGTGGAGCTGTGGGTGGCCGTGCTGGTTGTGCTGGTGCTGAACACCTTCCCTCTAGGCGGCGCTGGTGGTAGAGAAAGCGCTGGGTGACCTCTGGATCCAGCTGCCCTGCATCGACCAGCTGGGCAGCTGCACCTACAACGACGTCTGCAGCATTCTCGATGAACTCATCCCACCCGGCACGCCCTGCCCAGAGCCCCTGCAGACCTACGGCATCCCCTGCCACTGCCCCTTCAAAGCGGTACGGCTGAGTTCCCGTGGTGACTCTGGCAATGCCAGTGGGTACTGCTGTGCCCTTTGGCGTTGGGCTGGGCTTTTGGTTGACTTCTTGCCTATCTGTCCCCTCTCCCCACAGGGCTCCTACTCCCTGCCTGCCAGTGACTTCGATGTGCCCGATGTGGAGCTCCCTTCCTGGATGACCAACGGCAACTACCGCGTCCGAGTGGTTGTCAGCAATGGCGGGGAGGAACTCAGCTGTGTCAAACTGGCCTTCTCCCTGCACTCCCACTGAGGGGTGGGACACCGGCCCTCCTTTCCCCACCAGCTTGGTCCCCTATCCCATCCCATCCAGTGGCATCCCATCCTGTCCCAGCCCATCCCTGTGAGGTCCCTCCCTTCTGCAGTCAGGAGGAGGCAGCCCCTTGCTCCTCCCTCAGCGCTCCCTCCCCTGCTACACCCAGTAAGGCCCCTCTGGCTGTTCTGCTGTCCCCAAACCCATCACCAGCATGTCTCCTGACTGGACAGGGTGGCTTTGGAGCCTAACCCCAGCATGACCTGGGGTTGTTATTTTTTTATCCAGATTCTTTTTTTTTTTTTTCTTAATCCTATCAGGGCAATTTTAGACAAAAACATTCCAGGGAAAAGCAGTATTTCTGGGAGCAGTCCATGGGGGTGAGGGAGTGTTTGGGAGTGCCAGGGCAGGCTGAAGGGATGCAGCACTAGTTGCAGAGGGTGTCCCCGCTTCCCACCACCTCTGGCCAGAGCACGGGGGCTGTTTTGCAGAAGTGTCCCCAAAGTGGCTGCAGGAGACCTGTCCCTGTGAAGCAGCTCTGGGTCTGCTATTGCTGCATCCCTGTCCTGCATGGAGGACCAGCTTGGTGGCATGATGCACCTGTGAAGGCACTTCCCCATGCCCTTCCTGTGGCAAACATCAGGAACATAAGAGGACAGAAACCACCTGAGCCCCACATGGACATTCCCACTGAGGGGAGACCAAGAGGCTGGTGATGCTCCCAGCAGCAGAGGGTTGATTGATGGCTGTGCTCACACCAGAGAGGGACACAAGGCTGTGATGAGCTGCTGGGGCACAGCCTGGTTGAGGACCAGTCCCACTCATCTCATTTTTCCTCTGGGAGTAAGCTAAGGCAGGAGGCTGCACTGGGACTATCCTTCCCCTAGGCTGGCAGAGGCACCCAAACACAGAGCAGCATCCCGAACATGGCATAACTGGGAGATGACCATTGAGACCAGCAGCCTAGATCCTATCTGGGGGCCTCCTGGCTGTGCCTGGGGACTGTGATGTGGGCAGGCAGCGTCCTTCCTGCTGAAGCCTAGGGCAGGGTGTGAGTGTCATCACTCCCCTGTGCCAGGTGCCACCAGACACCTACATCCCTTGCTGTCCCTGCCTGTTTGTGTTATTTAGCCCCTCAATAGGGCTGGTCTTCTCCAAGCACTTTACATGCCTTAACTGCTGCGGGTGTTTCTCCACCATGCAGATGTGCTCCCACTGCCTGTCTGTGCCCTCCACTCGCTTTATTTCACCCTGTGGCTTTGCCTGGAGAAGCACTAATCCTCTGCCCCTGCTCCCCTTCAGTGCCAGGGCAGCAACCTCCTTTTGGGCAGGTTCTGCATGTTCTTAATAAATCTTTTTACCAGGACGCAGAGCTGGTGCCTCTTGTTGCTGGGGGTGACCTTGAGGTGACATTTAGTTGGCTGGGAATAGTGTGGATGTGGGTGTGACCTGGGGGAGGTGGAGGTGGTGGGGTGGAGGATGCTGCAGTCAGAGGAACTGAGCAGCCCTGAGGGCCAGTTCCTGTGTGAGGGGCAGGGCAGGGATCTGCAAACTCGACTTTCTTATGTGGGGACACGAACACAGTCACGGTCCCGGGGGGCACAGCTCATGCTGAGGGCCTTTGAGGGTGTTGCTCCTCCTGGTGACCTTCTGTAACCCTGACACCTGAATGGCTCTGCAGGCCTTGCCCAAGGAACAGCCCTGCTGTGGGGGATCACAGAAGCACAGAATCAATGAACTGGAAGAAGACTGTGATCATCGAGTCCAACCCATGACTGAACACCATCATGTCAACTACACCACGGTGCTGAGTGCCATGTCCAGTCTTTCCTCAAACACCTCCAGGGATGGTGACTCCACCGTCTCCCTGGGCAGCCCATTCCAATGTATAATCACTCTGTGAAGAAAGTCCTCCTAACGTCCAACCTAAACATTCCCTGGTGCAGCTTAACACCACGTCCTCTTGCCATGCTGCTGGTTGCCTGGGAGCAGAGCCCGACGCCACCTGGCTTCACTCTCAGGGAGTTTTAGAGAGTAATAAAGCCACCCCCGAGCCTTCTCCAGGCTGAACAACCTCAGCTCCCCCACAGTACTCGCGCTCCAGACCGCTCCCCAGCTCCGTGCCCTTCCCTGGCCGCCCCTCGCTGCCCGTGAGGGGACCGAGGCCCCGCCCAGGCGCCGCTCCCCACACGGAGCCGCGGGACCCGCCCTGCGCACCGCGCCCGCCCGCCCGCCAGGCGGCGCCACGGCCGCGCCTCCCCCATTCGCGTGCAGCGTACCCCGTTT
>JACBWW010000029.1:6239142-6344386 GCA_020086605.1 Lanius collurio | reverse complement strand
TGAATCGCCCTGCCTGCGGCGGAGCTGGTTCAGGACACCATTACATGTCCTGGCTGCCAGGGAGGAGGCTGGGCAGGAGTGATGCATGCACTGCCTTTGGCTCGGGAGTGCCTGCCTGCCTGCCAGCCTCACTGCTGCTCCAGAGCCTGCTCTTCCATGGGACGCACCGCTGCTTCCTGCTGCTGGCATTGCCTGGTGCCACAGGAAATACAGCACCGCTGCTGTGGCCTGGATAACTGCTCCAGAGCAGCTGGGATCTGGAGCATCCAGAGCTGAGGAAAAACCCTTGCTCCCTGCTACCCTTCTGATCACCAGGCTGGACCCTCGCAGTGGTTGCAGTTTTTGGCTTGTTTTCCGTGTAGCAGTCAGGTTTGCAGAGTGGTGTTCTGGGGAATGCCTGGGTGCTCTGGAGGTGAAACAGCACCCGAGTGGCCTGGGCTGAGCATTCTCTGCACAGCCAGATGTGTTGGTCTGTGCTGAGGCTGCATTTGGTGGGTGCTCGCGTGACTCGGTGAGTGCACGAGGAGCTCTTGCAGGAAACGAGACAGTTTTTTGCAGTAGAAATATTTCTCTGGTGCTTCCTCTTGCTCCCAGTTCTCCACCAGTGCTGGGGAGTGAGATGAGGAGCACTGGGAGTGCTGGGGCAAGGGTGGTGCCTGGGGCATGACAGCCGGAGGAGCTGTGGGGCAGGGACTGGGTCACCAGTCTGTGGCACAAGAGCTTTGTACATAATTTCCCTGCCTCTGGTGCTCCTTCCCAGTGGGTGTTTGGGATGCTGGGTGTGGCATGTGTGGGAATTGAACCAGCTGACTGTTTTCCAGACAAAGGCATGAGGTGTGTGTCCTTGTTGAGGCTTGTGCTGGTGCTCCTGGCTTGCTGGACACTGCGGGAGTTTCTGCTGGAGCAAGAGCTCCAGGCTGTGCAGGTGCCTCATCCTGGGAAGCCCATTTGTCCCATAGGCACTTCCTTGGCTGTGAAACCTTTAGGGCAGGTGTTTTGCTGTCAGCACAGGGTCTCGTCTTTATTGGGAGTATAATAAATTTTTGTAAAAATTCTCTTTAATAAAAAGTCTTCAATAAGGAAAAAAAGAAGGAAAAAAAAAAGAGAAGTTAGGAAACTTTCCCTTCCCTGGCAAGAGCAAGCTGTTCCCTTGCAGCACACTGCGTGCGAGTTAAAAGCAGTTACACTTTCCTGGCCCATCCAGCTGACAGCCCTAGTCCTGAGTGCCAGAGCAGGGGGACACAGTGCCAGCATGTCCCCTCCTGCCCCACTGCCTGTGGTGTCACACTCACCAGCCTTAGAGCAGGGGTACACAGCTCCCTTGTTTGACATGAAGTGGGTCACATCCAGGCTGTGCCTGCAGGATCCTGACCCCATTCTGGCTGGGTGTGCCCAAAACATGGGCATGAGCCTGAAGGAAGAGCCTGTGGGAATGTGCCATGCACCTTTGACCTTAGGACATGCCAACTTTGTGATTGCTTGGGCGGGAGCATGCGGCTGTATAAAAGCCCTGGAGGAGACCTTGCTCTGGCAGTGCGGGCCGGTCTCTCTGCACAATGGCTGACCCCAAGGAGCCTGAGAATGGGGCTGTTGAGCTGGGCACCCCTAATGCCGTTACCCCCACAGGGACCATGTCCACCCGGCGCCTCCGCAGCGAGGACTACAATGACTACAGCTCCACAGACGTCACGCCAGAGGGGAGCCCTCCTGAGGGCATGAATGGCTTTGCCCACCCTGAGTCCTACCAGCGCTTTGGGGAGACCAACGGGACAACGTGAGTGATGCTTCCCTCTTTCCTGGGCTGGCCCGGCACTGGGGAGGGTGGAGGAGGTCATGGTGGCTCCCTGCTGCCTGCTGGCTTTGCTGGAGGATGCTGGAGCTGTGGTTTTATGGGGAGTTCTCCTGGGGGTGATGAGGGCAGAGCTGTGGTCCTGCATCTGTGAGGTGCTGGCACTTCCCCAGCTTCCCCAGTGTTGCACTTTGCTGGCAGTGATTGATGCTTTTCCCAGTATTCTTCTGCTCCAGCTTGGTTTGATAGGGAGCTGTGGCAAGCAAACAGCATGCCCATATTCTGAGGATAGGTGGGCATGTTGCAGCCGTATTCTGGGTGTTTCCTCATGCTCAGGTGTGCAGAGGAGGCTGTCTTTTGCTGACAGAGACTGATCCCTTCAACTCAGAGACTTCCTTGTGCAGCTCCTTGGTGTTGGGCTGTGCTTATGCTGGGTTTTGCCATGAAGCTGGTTTTGCAAATGCCCACTCAAAATCTGTTTGTTCAGTCTTTGCCTTCCCACCTAGCTTGGTCCCAGCTGGCTGAGCTGGGTTCAGGGTACAGGATCATGGCATCCATCTGCATTCCCTGCAGCAGTTCAGAGCTGCTGTGGACCCTCAACAGGATAAGCTGTCTGGATGTGGGCACCTGCTGACAGTCACCTCTGCATCTGCTCTCCCTCAGTTGGTACCAGACCCTGATCCATCTGCTGAAGGGGAATATCGGGACGGGGCTGCTGGGGCTGCCCTTGGCTGTGAAGAATGCCGGCATCTTGGTAAGGCAGCTCAACCCTGCTGTGCTGGAGCTTGTGGGGCAGAGTGACCCTGGGGCACTGGGCAGCTCACATGGCCAGTGTTGGGGCTGTTGGGGCTTGAGTCCCTGCCCAGACGCCTCTCAGTGTTTGGTGACTTTCACATGTTTGCACCACAAGCTCTGTGGCTTTGTTTTGCTGCTGAGACTGTTCCTGCTGCTCTTGCATTGTTGCTGCCTGGTGTGGGGGAGTTCAGTGTGTGAGCTGCACCTGTGGTTTCCTCTGCTGGGGTCAGGCAGGACGCTGCGTCCAGGCCATGACCTGTTAATCATCTGCATAATAGGGATGTGCAAGATAGTTTGGAAAACAATTCTGGAAGTGCTTTGCTATGCCCCAGCTGCCCTGACTTGATTCTTTTCCATCATTCCTGCCAAGCTTGTGGCTCTGTCAGGTTACTTGGTCCTGGGGGGCTGGTTCCTGGGAGCTGCACCAGAGCTCTGGTTCAGCCTCCAGCAGTATTTGCACTCGCCCAGCCCGTGGAGTTCTGTCTGGAAGCAGAAGGTACTGTGCAGCTCTGCCTTTGGCCGTCAGAGTGCAGCCTTTCCCCTCTCTTCCCTGCAGCTGGGTCCTCTGAGCCTGCTGGTGATGGGAGTCGTGGCTGTGCACTGCATGGGCATCCTGGTGAAATGCGCCCATCACTTCTGCAACAGGTAAGGAGCAACTCCCCTTCTTGGCCCTGCAGCTCCCACAGTTCTTCCCTCTTACTCAAAAAGCCCTGGGGTTTTTCAGAAGCCCTTCAGCAGCAAGTTGCCCTTGTCAAAGCCTCACTTGGGAACTGCTCTTCTTTTTCACAGGAAGCGTTTTTCCTTTTAATGTCACTATTTGCATTGGGAACTAGCAGACAGGGCTGATGTGATGACCCTTCTCCCTTCTCTGGACAGGTTCCAGAAGCAGTTTCTAGACTACGGAGGTGTCATGATGTACGGGCTGGAGGCAACCCCCAGTGCCTGCCTGAGGACACATGCCATCTGGGGAAGGTACTGCTCCCATGCTCCAGGAAGGGACTTGTCTTTGAGGCCAGCATGTGCTACAGCTGGGACAGAAGAGCCTCCAGTCACTGAGCTGTGTCAGCAGATAAGCACAAGTGACATAAAATGCTATTTGGCTCACCTGCCCTGGTGTCAGTGTCTCAGTGTCCCCCAGAGGTAACGCTGAGGTCTTTGATTTAGTACTGTCCCCAGCCAGATGTGACTTACACTAAAGGAGTGGGATAACTAACTCTCCACAGCATAACAAAGGGATGATTAGGGTCTTGCAGTGCTGGCCCATCTTTCTAGACATAGAACATGTCCAGTGGCTGCCCCCTGCCCTGTGAGTGTCCCACATTACAGCACACAGATCATTGCACTTCAGGGGATGGGAACATTCACCTGTTCCTGTGTCCAGGGAGGGTTGTTTTCAGCTCTCACAATTCAGCAGCAGACTGGAGATGCTAAACCTAAAAAGGAGACTTTTCTCCTGAGGGTGGTCCTGACCCTGTGGAAGAGATGGGAGGGGGAGACTGGAGAGCCTGAGATCTGTGAGGTTGGGTAGAGAAAAGGTCCTCTCTCCTGATCACAGAGAAGTGAGCTGGGTGTGCTCTGACCTGTACACCCCAACCTTGTGGAGAGCAGCATCTCTTCAGTGTGCAAGTGCAACCCAAAGCAACCCAAGTGGGCTCTTATTTCTGTATGATCTGGCTGACATATGGTCTTCTTTTGCTTTCCAGGCGTATAGTGGGACTTTTCCTGATCATCACTCAGTTGGGTTTCTGCTGCGTGTACTTTGTCTTTCTGGCAGACAATCTGAAACAGGTTGGACTTACACCTCCTTCACGAGCAGGGGGGAGGTGAGAGGGTGTGAAGGTGCTTGGGTTGTTCTTAGTTCCTGTGTCCTGTGCCCTATTCTCCACCAAAGGTCTGGTTTCTGTAGGATATGCTGCTCAAAAAAGTACCACTCCTCTGCCCAGATATTTTGGAGGATTGATTTTCCTGTTAAGAGCAGGTTTTCCTGAGAATCTCTGTGATTTTGCAGAGGTGCTAGAGCTGTCTGTGTTGCCTAGGAGAAATGGGGCCATTCCTAGTGAGGGAACAACAGGAAAGGGATGAAATCAGAGGGACCATGCCTTTTCTGTATTGTCTCCCTCAGTTAATTGGTTTATTGCTGTCGATGGTAATGTGTGAATCCCAGGACCTGCTGTGAACCTCTCTTCTCCCTTCCTTGGGTCTGTTTGCATTCCATTTTCTTTTCTCATCCTGTGGCTCTGGAGCTTAATTACATCTTTAGAGAAAGAGTTTCTTCCTGCCAGGCCTCAGGAGGAAATAAACAGAAACCCTGAACTGCTTGGCTGGCTCCTGTTCTGTAAGAAACTGGGAATAATGAGTCCCCATTCCTAGCCTCTGCCAGCTCAGTGCCTTGCAGGCACTGCTCAGCTTTTTTCTTCTTGTGCCCCTGCTCTGTTCTTGCAGCAGTGGTGTGGTCATTGCCACCATGGCTGAGCCCTTCATCAGCTCCTCCCTGTTGGCTATCAGCTTCAGAGGGGGCTTCTGGGGAGTAAGGAGGGGTCGTGCCAGTGTGAGCCTCATCCTCTGCTCCTGGAGCAGCAGCTGAGGAGATTCCCATTGTGGGGTGGCAGGAGGAATAAATGAGTCAACACTGGTGATCTGATGCCAACAGCCCTGAGAGCAGGAGGCAGCAGGGTGTGTGCAGAGGCCAGGCTGCTGCTGGCTTCCACCCCTGGGAACAGCCCCCTGACCCACTTCAGGATGGGCTTCTTTCTCCTCAGCCCCTCACAGCAAAGACGGAAGGCTGCCTCAAGCCTCAAGGCGAATTTGCAAAAATCTGCAAATCCACACCATTTTTTTAGGTCACAGGTGGGAAACCCCTTTGCTTTAGTTTTGGAATTTTTTTGGGTGGGGAGAGGGGAGTGTTGCTTGTTTCTTTTTGTGGTGAGGAGTAACATGTTAGGTGAGGAGTCGGTGCAGGTGGTACCTTGGGCGAGGTGCCTCTGTGTTGGGCAGGGCTTTGGTTTGGAAAGCAGCTTTGGAGCAAGCCATGAAGAGGCAGGGCAGGCTGGGGCTTGAGCAGCACTGTCCCATGGGTGCGTGGCCCTGCGCTGCCCTCTCCCACAGAGGATGCTGGTTTACACAGAGCTCTTCAGCCTCTCCTCTGGGGCAGGACTTGCTCTGGAGCAGGTTAAATCAGTTTTCAGGCCGCTCTTTGCAGCAGTGACTGGACAGGACCTTGTACTTGAACCAGCTTAGTAATGGTTGTTTTGGTGATTTAGTGAGCACGTGCCCTTGGGAGGGATGGATAAGCCACCTGGTTCCTGAGCCTGAGCTATCTCTAGAAGTGAGCACATGGCCTGGAGTGCCTTTGGAATGAAAGACCCCAAGGAAAGAATGATTTATCATGGAGAAAGTGAACTTGGGGGCCAGCAGTATTTTCCAGATGTCCTTGCACGTGAACAGTGCACTGTGTGACTGAAGGACTGTGTGATTTAGATAACAACTTGGTGCAACAAGAGGAAAAGGACCTTTGGAAACAGTACTTAGTGCCTCTTTCCTCTCTTCTCAACTGGTCTTAGGGGCTGTACAAACATGCATCCTGTGCTCTCTGCCCCCTGTGTGCCTGGCTGCTGACTCCTGCTGCTCGGTGAACCTGGGGTCAGGCAGGATTTGCTGTCTTGGTTCAGGTGCCATAGCCAGTCCCACCTCTGCCCCCTGCAAGATAACAGGGATTTGCTTCAGAACTATCTGAAAGCATGTGTTGGTGTGATTTTAATCAGCTGTGTTTGAAGTGAGCTCTTGGGGTGCTCTAACCCACGTGGGATGGGCTGCTAAGATCTGTGGCTTTTCGACCTGTGTGATGGGGTTCACCAGGGCTTTCTGTGCTTCCCCAGGTTGTGTCTGCTGCAAATGGGACCACCAATGACTGCAGCTCAAACAGGACGGTGGTGATGACCCCCACCATGGACTCCCGGCTGTACATGCTTTCCCTCCTGCCTTTCGTGGTGCTGCTCACATTCATCCAGAACCTCAAGGTCCTGTCCATCTTCTCCATGCTGGCCAATGTGGCCATGCTTGTCAGCCTTGTTGTGATCTACCAGTACATTGTCAGGGTATGTGTGCATGGCTTCCCTCTCTCATTTTTGTGCTGTCCCATGTTCTGGCAGGTGGAAGGAGCTCGGGGTGTTTGGATGCTGTGGGGTGCTGCTTGATCCTGTGGGCATGATGGTTCCCTCTACTCTGCAGGGCTTTCCCTGCAGCTTGGGGCTTTGACAGGGAGTGATGGGAACAGGCCAGGTCTTCCCCATCCTCCCTGTGTCTGAACTCTGCATGGGCTTTTTTCCAGGACATTCCTGATCCCAGAAACCTGCCTCTAGCAGCAGCCTGGAAGACCTACCCTCTGTTCTTTGGCACTGCGATCTTTGCTTTTGAAGGCATTGGCGTGGTAAGTCTGATTGTGGGGCAGTGGGGCTGCTGCACAGGAGGCTCAGCCCTGCTCAGACTTGCTGCAGCACCTGCTCTGCTTTGCAGCTGCATTTGCAGCTGAACTTCTCAGACAATAGCCCAAATTCTGGATGATGCTGTTAGCTTTAGCTCCAGGCTATCTCCTGGGTCAAACTCTGGTGCTTCCATCTGAGGCTGGAGGAACATGTGCTCCAAACCTCAGGAGATTGGTTGCTGTTTTAAAGGTGGCTTTATCTGGCAGTAGATTGGGAATCACACCAGCCTCTGCCTTGGGCTCTGCTGGCTGACCTGCAGATAAGGAATTGTCCTGAGTCTTGTTACCAGGTTGGATCCTGAAGTTGCTTAAATGGGAGGCCAGAAAGTCTGGCATGAAAAGAAGTGATCTGTTCCTTCCCACCCTGCTGCAGAGGCACCAAGATCTCCCTTTGGCAGCCACGTGGCCCCAGCCTGCCCATGCAAATGGGCCTCTCATGCAAGATGCTGTAAATAGACCAACTGTGTCTGTGAAAAAAGCTGGGTGGGTGGGTGGAGAGCTTAATGACTCCCTAAGATGTTGTGGGTTGTTTCCGGGAGCTCCCTTCAAAGGAGGGAAAAATGTTTTAATCTCTTAATATAAGATGGCTGTGTAAACACAGGGCTGGAGGGGGCCAAATCCATTACAGGAGGAGTGTTTACTGAATGCTATGCCCTGGGCAGAGGGTTCTTGCCAGCACTGAGGCACAAATGCTCTCTTCCTTGCATGACTTGGAGGTGAAGAAGCAAATAAAAGTTATTCCTGTCCTACCTCCTCACCAGATCTGCCACTGTGTCTCTTCTTGAAATCAACACCACCCAAGGACAGCTATAAAAATGATTGCTGAAGGCCTATATTTAGTGTTAGTATTATAGAGGTGAGAGACTTACCTCTGTCCTTCCCCTTTTTATTGTCCTGCCTGGTTGAAATCTAGCCGGACAAACTTGATAGCAGAGGAGAGTGTGTCTTGGTCTTTCCAGGATTTGCTGGGGAAAATAGGACAGTGTAAAATAGTGGGCATGGCTGTGCTGTTTTGGAGTGCAGAATGTAATGCACCCAAGCTATTGGGTGGTTGGTATTGCCCCAAGACCCAGCACTGGGCACAGCCTCTGCCAAGGGCAGGGAACAGGTCCATTCTTAATGAAAGCTCATGGGTGACCAGCTGGAGACTTCCTCTGCTGAGCCTGAAGGTCTCCAATGGGAGCACAGAAATCGGATTTCCAGTACAGTTTTTTTTTCAGCTGGATTTTCCAGGCTTCATGTGTGACTATCTCATCCCCTGGCATGGTGGGCTGTGCTTGACCACGGGGCTGCCCCTCCAGCTTTTTGGGCCTGAGGGGTATAGAGGAATGGGCAACCTGCTGCTCTGTCATCTTCCTCCTCCTCTTCTCCCAGGTGCTGCCTCTGGAAAACAAGATGAAGAACCCCCGGCAGTTCCCAGTCATCCTCTATGTGGGGATGACCACTGTCACCATCCTGTACATCAGCCTGAGTGTCCTGGGCTACCTGCGCTTCGGGGCAGACATTGAGGCCAGCATAACACTCAACCTGCCCAACTGCTGGTGAGTCCCTGTGGGGAGCTGAAGGACTGAGGGGTTCCAGACAGGGAGGAGGGAGAGGGGGTGGCAGGGGACTCCTTAAGAGAACTAATCTGGGTGAGCGTGAGGATATCCGTATTTGCCAAACTTCTCAAGGAGTGAGACAAGGGTTGTCTGATGTGTAGGCTGGAAGAGGCTCATTGCTGTGGTGTCTGAGCCTGGTCTTGGGGTTCAGGCTGCTTCATTGGGGTCCCTGGTGGTCCCTGCCTGGGTAGGTGCAGCTCTTGCCTTTTTCTTGGAGCCTCGTGGCATCTTTTTGGCTCTCAGCAGTGCTCTGGCTGGCAGATGTTGAACACAACTCCTGTGCAGCCATACCAGAATATCACTAAATTGTGCAAAGCCTGCTTTTCTTCCTCAAATGAAGCACATGAAAAACTAATCCAAAGCTGGGAGCTCCTAGGGGGAGTGAGATGTGACGTCTCCATGTGTGGGTTGTGCTCCTTGTTTGCAGCCCTGGAGCTCAAACTCCCACTTCTTGGATCTGCATTGTGCCTGGATGTGGCTCATTTTGAGCCAGTGCTTTGCCTGTGAGCACTGGTGCCATGAGGATACCCCTTCCTTCTATGTGGCTGAGCTCTGCAGCAGCCTCCCAGACTTGACTCTCCTCTGGGATCTGGTGAAGCCTCTTGAGATGCTCCAGTTGCTCTCTGGAGCCCTGTGGCCTGACCCCATGCCTGCCTGCCTGCCTGGAGGCGTTGTTGCTCCTCTTGCCAGGGCTGGTGGCTGCTGCAGCAGCTGCCTAAGCTGTGTGCTGCTCTGTCCTGGGGGATGAGTGCCCACTCAGTGTCATGGCTCTGTGTTCATCCCACAGGAGAAATGCAAGCACTTCTCTTTGATGGTTTCTAATAGCTTGAAATCCTGCAAGAGACCAGAGTGAGAACTGGAGCTGGGGGTGCCCGTCCTCTTCCTCTGCCCATCCTCTCTGCTGCTAGTAGCACCCAGCACCATGCAGTGTGACTCACTGTCTCACTGTTGGAGTAAATTTGGGCAAGACTCAAGTTTTGAGTCACTGGGGCTTCCACGTGCTGTCCTTGTAGAGCTCCACAGCTGGGGCTCTGGAGACAGCAAAGATTTGACGAAAATAGAGCCTGGTTTTGCTTTAATTATTGCTGTGTGGGTTTCTTTTCAGTTTGAGTGCATGGATGTTCATTCATGCTGGGTCTGTGTAGTGACTGCACTGCTGGATGTTGGTGTTGGTGTGGTAGAAGATCCTACTCCTGCCGAGAGCCTTGTCTTGTCCCCTGCAGAGGCTGGGAGCTCTGCCAGGTCCCTGCTCTCAGTGAGGAGGGATGGGGCTGGTGGAAAAATGTGCCTGTGTTGTAGGGAGGTATCAATCCCACCGTGCCAAGCACAGGAGGTGTGATCCCTTCTGCTCAGTAAACTGAAGTTCTGTGTGGAGGGGATGAGATGCTGCTACTTCTGAAGATGGAAAGCAGGTCATTTCCAGGTTTGGGCTCTGCGTGCCACAGCCTGCAATGATATCTGCTGACCTGAAATGCTGCAAAGGGGCTTCTGCAGGGAATCTCAGCTGTGTTTGCCCTGAAGAATGACATACCTTTGGAACAGGTCCTTAGAATGGGATTATTGTGACCTGCTAGGCTACAGAGAGAAGAGTGCAAATGCATGTTCCTAGGAGTACCCACACCTATCTTTTCTTAAAGTAAACTACTTTTCTGAAAGTAAAGTATTCTAAAGTTGCTTTTCTGAAAGTAACCATAGGATTTTTTTGGATAGTGAGAACAGCCCTTTGGAATCAGCACCTGGGGAAACCTGGGCATGTGCCAGGGCTCCTGTTGGCAGCTGCAGGGACGGTGTACTGTGGTCCTTATCACTCCAGACAAAGGACACCTTGATGTTTGTGCATGTTGCCTCTGGGCAGAGCGTTCAGTGGATGTTGGACTTGGAAATGGGTTATATCAAGTAAGGGCTGTGATAGTTGAGATAAAGTCTTGAGTACTGCTCCTGTGCATTAAACCACAGGTGCTGGGTGAAGACTTTCTCGTGAAATGAGTGTCTTGCCCATCCTGCCTCGCCCGTGGGTTTTCTTCCTGGCAGTAAAAGGTTGGGCTGCAGGAACTGCTCATAAGGGTTGTGAGTGAGAGGTCATGGAGTTTGCCTGCAGCCTGGGAGACAAGGCAAGGATTGTGGTGGAGGTGCTGTAGCCTTCCTCAGCTGTAGCCATTGCCTGGAGGTCTCTGGAGCAGATTTGGTGAATGTCTCGGGAATCGTTGAGTTACAGGGTGACTAAGGACTTTCCCAGTCTCATATCTCTGAAACCACAGCTTCCTCAAACGAGGAGTGTGTCAGTTCCCAGTGCCTGGGTCTAACCACAGTGTCCAAAATACTGTGCTGCTGTGCAGAAATCCTCCTTGCCTCCTCGGAAGGGTTGCCTCACTGCACCATCTGAAGGGTGAAGAAATGCTATAGTGAGGGGAAGCTGTTGGGTTGCATGTGGCCAGTTGAAAGTAGGTAATGACACAGCTTACAGTCCCAGGAGGATATTTCACTTCTTGCAGCCTTTTGGGATGGCCTGGCATGGCAATCTGGCTGAAGCAGGCGTTGCTGTGGTTGGCAGAGTGCCTCTCCAAGGCCCTGCATGGACCCGTTTTCTGTGGATCAAGGGTAGTGCTTCAATTCTTCCTCTGCTTGGAATTTAAAATGCCCTTTGATCTTGTTGTCCTGGTTCCTGACCTGTGCAGGACAGGTACACAGCCTTCTGTACTTTTTTTTTTTAGTAACAGCTATTAATCATGGATTTCCCTGGAGTACTTTATGGCTTTTATAGAATCACTTGCTTGGGAATACAGTGATAAGATATACCAGCCGTGGGTCGGTGTCTCAAGGCTCCTGTTCACACGTGTGGCTACACGGGTGCACTCTGAACTCTGGAGACAACTTTGTGTTCAGTTTGCCTGTGGAACCTCAGGGTGATTTAGGTTAGAGAGAACGCCATGGGATCACTGGGTCCTCTCACCTGCTCATAGCAGGGCCATCTTAAATGTTGAATATTGGTAAGGACAGTGGTTCCCAACCAATCCAGGCCCTTCTTCTGGCCCTTAACCATCCTTTGGAGATGCAGCTCTGTCCCATTGCACCTGGTTCTTCTGCTGTGAAACTCCAAGAAGAGCCTGTTAGAGTCTCCTCCATGCCTTCCTGTTTGGCAGCTGAAGACATTAATAACATCCCCTTCTAACCTTCTCATCACACTGAATGAGTCCAGGGCTCATTTTGTAAGTCATGCTCCAGCCCCAACCATCTTTGTAGCCTGCACTCAACTTGCTCTGGTAGGTCAGTGTCCTGTGGGAGCATCAGGACTGGACACAATACTCAAAATGCACAAGCCCCAAACAATTAAGTAATCCCTTAATGCCTGTCCTTAACCTCCTGGCTATGCTTTTGCTAACAGCTAAGTCACTGCAGAGGCCTGCCACTGGCTCATGTTCAGTCTGCTGCCCACCAAGACCTCCAGGTCCTGTTCTCCTGGCCCCAGCCCTTCCCATGCATGGGATTTTGTGTTTGCACTTGAGCTTTGCCTGTGACATCATGTTGTTGCTCCAAGCTGTGTCAGCCATTTCCTCCAATTTGATCTTGCTTGGAATTCGCTGAGAATGTGTTCTGGGTCTCTGAAAACTCATCCAGGTCACTGATGAGGGTATTTCCATGACTGCCCCTTGGCAAATCCCTTCTGGCTGTCACCACTGTTCAGTATGTGCCTGGAAATGGAAGCCAGGAGAACTTAACCCATACTCTTCTGGGAATTGAGGTGAGGCTGATTAGCCTGTAGCTTCCCTCATCCTTCTTGAAAATGGATATTATTCTTCTCCTGAGACAGTGGGACCTCTCCTGAGCACCCTGCTCCTTTGAAGATGATAAGGTGGCTTCAGGCTGCTGTTGGCCACAGCCTTGAATACATCCGGTCTGGTCCCATAGACTTGTGTAACATCCATTCACTTAGGTGATCCCTAACTCCATCTGTGGGAAATGTTTGATTCTGCCATAATCTTCCACTAGTGTTCAAAGTTGTCTTGCATGGGAATGCTTGTATTTCTCTGATTTGAGGCTGTCATAGCAAGTGGATGCTGAGACACAGTGTACAGAAGGGCACAGGCCCAAAAAAGGTAGAGGGAAGGCAGGAGCCAGGTACGTTCCTTAGCTTGGATTCACCCCATATTTACCCAAGTGGTATGGCCAGGACCCATGTTTCCTACTTGGTTAGCATGTCTTCAGTTGGGGAAGGGTTAGGACCATATGTGAGGTAACCAGATGTTACTGCTCTTGTTGGAGAGGCTTTTTCTACTGCTGGGAAGCTGAGGGCAGAGATGGGGCTGGGAGGTGCCTTTTGGTTACCCGTGACTGGCTCTCTCCTACAGCCACACTGTATCACTGCAGGATTTGAGATCTGATTTGGAGTGAGCCTGAGGTCCTGTTCACAGCCTTCTGCACTCCACCTTCCTTCTGCTCAGCCCAAACTGCTCTTTTAACTGTGTTCCCCCCAGACATGTATTATGCAGCATTCCAAAAATAGCTGCTCTTTTTTGTTTGATGGAGGAGGCTGAGTTACCTGTTCACATCGCTTTGCTTTTGGAACATTGTGGTGTTCACTTTGCATGGAAGCCCTGACTTACCCCAGCAATGCCATCCTCTTCCCCCTCCTCAGAAGCCACGCAGTAGCTGGAATGTGTAATCATGGCTGCAGCTGATATATGTCTTTGCTGTCTCTTGCTCAAGAAAAGTCTCTGTGAATTAAATCATCACCCCTAATTTTCTACGAGAGCGTTCAGGAGTGGAGACCACTGACTCACAGAAGTCTTTCCAGTGCATTCTCCTTCTGCTTTCTGCTGTTGATGTTGCAGGGACTGGAGCAAGAGCCTGTCTCACTGTGTCCTTGTTCTTTGCAGGCTGTACCAAGCTGTCAAGCTGCTCTTCTCCTTTGGGATTTTCTTCACCTACGCCGTGCAGTTCTACGTGCCTGCCGAGATCATCATCCCTCCCCTCATGGCCCGGGTGTCCGAGCGCTGGGGCTTGCTGGTCAACCTGCTCCTCAGGGTGGCCTTGGTCTGTGTAACCTGTGAGTACAAACCACCTTGTCTGACTTTCCCTATAACGCTGTGGCACCTCCTTCCCACTGAGCCTTCACCCCTCGCCCCAGCACCTCTGGCCCTGCTGCTCAAGCCCTCACAGCTGGCAGTCCCTGGGCCTGGCTAATGCAAGCCAGGGGGTCAAGGTGGCCTCCAAGCAGCAGCCGTGGTCCTCTGCCCCCTCTGTATGGGACCAGTCTTCTCAGTGGAGGAGTAGTAAAGTGCATCGTTTGGAAGTGGCAGATCCCCTTGGAGCCTCAGGCCTGGGATTCTCCTGATGGCAATTCTGTGGGACATTGAGGGTTCAGTGCCAGGGTGGCCCAGAGCAGAGGCTGTTTTCCGTAGGCAGTGTGCAGCCAGGCTCCTCGTGCCTGTGTGATGGGGACACCACTGCAGAGGAGTCACTGGCCGTGAGGGATGGGGTGTTCTTGTGCTCACACACTCATTGCAGCATGGAGCACAGCAGGAAACAACTGACAGTGACCCAGAATCAGAGCCCTGGCGTGCTGCAGTGCAGTGTGCTGCCAGGCAGGTGTGCCTGGAGCAGCCCCACAGGGTCCCTTCCCTTCATGGTGTATGGTGCCTGTAGTGAGGTTCTGGTGGCACAGGCTCCTGTCTCGAGGCTGGTGGACTTTTGGGAAAGGTGTAGAGCAAGTTAGGTGGTATCTGATTTTGGCTGGCTTTGATTCCTGAGGACTAAATGCTTGCTGTTGTCAGCACAGCTGAGACGCTTGACTGAGCTCCTCGGCGTCCCCTGCTGAAATGGAGCTTTGCTCCATGGCTTGATGCTGCTGATGCACCAGAGCTGAGCATCAGGGACCTGGCCACACGTCCCAGCTGGCTTTGGTTTGGGTTTGCGAGGAGCATGGTGCTCACTCAGGGGTGGTGGAGCAGGCTGAGAGCAGGGTGCTGCTTTTTTCTGGGCTCTCACTAGTGATGTGCCAGAAGTACTGCATTAACAGAGGTGGGCAAGGCCCATCTCCTCTGCGCTGACTCCCTGAAGCCTTCATGTCCTCAGAGGGCACAGGAATGAAATCCTGCCCCGCTGGGTGATGTGCTCTGGCCACCCTGGTGCTGTAGTCGGACTGGGAGCCTGCTTGTGGGGTTGGGGCCTCTCCTGGAGGGTGTTGGGCTGTGCCAAGCCAGGGAAGTGAAGGCTTGGAGAGATGGGATGACTTTAGGCATCATCAGTGGCTGTACCCTCCTATTTGGGAGTAGGGAGGCAGCAGAGGTGGAAGGATGCTGGTTCCTTTGTACCTCCTCCCCTCACCCTTCCACCTAAGAGATCTCTGTGGCTGCTGCTGAGGATAAAAGCAATTAGGGGGGGTTACATGAATATTCATTGGATGATTGTGTGGCCACACAACAAGCCCCGACCAGGGCTTTAGCTCCAAAGAGAGGATGCAATCTGGTGTATGGGTGTCTTTCAAGCTTAGACTTCAAAACCAGCACACTTAAAACCCTTTGAATTAATACCTGCACAAATCAGACTGTTTCCCCAGAGGCTTAGGACTGCAGGTGGTGCTTCAAATCTCTTATTTTAGAGGGGAGTTAATAATTTTGTTTACTTTTGAGTCCAAAGAGCAGTGTGGGGTGGGCTGAGGATGCTGTTGGAGGGGAGTTGCTTTGCTCTCCACACGGGCTGCTGGAGCAGGGCTGTTGCTTGCAGCAGATACCTGGCAGAGCACTCCTTTGGCTCTGTGCAGGGCCGAGCACCAGAATAAACTGGCACAGGACCTTTGTTGCTGTTTCCCCTGGTGAAGGGATGGTTTATCTCTAGGCTTATTCAGATGACAGCAGTGCTGCAGTGGTGGCACAGTCAGTCTCCCAAGCCTTCCTTCTGCAGTTCCATGGGTGATCTTTGGCTCAGGGAGGCTCCAGCAGCCTCTCTTGCCTGTAGCTGATAGCCAGGGAGAGAACAAATCCCTCCAAGAAGGAGCCCTGAGATGTCCCTTCTCCACAGATGCTGCACCTGCTGTGGTTCTAGGTGTCTCCTGTTTCCAAGCAGAGCTTTCAAAGCAATAAACCAGTTTGTTTCTCTTGGTCACTCGTTAAGCACTGAAGTCTGCTTTGCTTACAGAGGGTTCTCTTTTGTTGTGCACAGCTCTGGTGACATCCCTCTGTCCTCCCGTGGCGCAGTGCAGGAGGAGGGGGAGCAGGAATATCCCGGAGCTTGCACTGCTAAACTCAAGCTGTCAGGAGTCTCCCAGGGGGATTTTCCTTGGCTGCAGTTTTCACCTAACAAATGTTCTCCCCCGGGCTGTGCCGTGGGCGTGTTGCTGGAGCAGCTCTAAACGCATGCAAACCACACGGATTGATTTGTGCTGGGGGAGATGCCTTTTTCTTCCCATCTCCTGCTTTTATGGGCTTTCTGAGGCTTTATGGCTCCCCAGGTGTGGGGAGCAGGAGTGCTGGCTCCACAGGGGGTTGGGAATGCTGGCAGCCAGCGGCACCCATTTTCTGCTCAGCCCTGGAGCTCGATCTGGTGGCGCCCAGGGCGACAAAAAGGGTTGTTAATTCAACAGCTTAATTGCTTCTTGAGGAGGAGTTGCTGGAAAAACATGCAGCCTTGTCTTCTATCAGGGAGGCTGGCAGAGGTGTGACTCAGCCAGTGGCATCCCTGGGTGGGGTTTTACTTGCTTGGACACAGGGAGAAGTGTCTCTGCTGTCTGGGACATGGCAGCACTGATGTGTCTGTTCCTTCTCCAGGCGTGCTGGCCATCCTCATCCCGCGCCTGGACCTCGTCATCTCCCTGGTGGGCTCCGTCAGCAGCAGCGCCCTGGCTCTCATCTTCCCCCCGCTGCTGGAGATTGCCACCTACTACTCCGAGGGCATGCACCCCCTCGTCATTGCCAAGGACATCGCCATCAGCCTCTTCGGCTTCGTGGGCTTCGTGGTGGGCACGTACGAGGCGCTGGTGGAGCTGGTGGCACCCGCGGCCACCGTGGTGAACGCCACCACTGTCCTGGTGCAGTGACAGTGCCCCCGCCCCGCCGGCCCTTCCAGATGCCGAGCTGGGGGTGCACGGACACTGGGCACTGCTCTGCTGGGAATGACCTCCCCTCTCCTCTTGGGAAGCGTGGTGGGTTTGGTCTGGGAGAGGATGGGGCTGCCCGGTATTGGGGCCGCCCGGCTGCAGCAGAATCCTGCCCTGGGCTGTGTCTGGAAGGTGGGATCCAGGCTTGGGCAGTGCCTTCCCTGGTGGCTCTTAGGGCAGGTGGTAGAGCAAAACAGCCCCTCTGTAAATAGTCACTTTGAGAGGTGAGTGATCCCAGGGATGTAGATTTTATTTTATTATTTTTATTTTTTTAAATCCCAACCTTTCCATATTTTCCCTGTCCCTTCAGTCAGGGCAGGGAACAGGGACTACTCTTTTTGTGCCAGTTTGATTTTTTTTTTTTTTTTTCCCTGAGCACTTTATTTTTACAGCAACAGACAAACCTCAGCTCAGGTTAGAGAGCATGGAGCTGCCTTCTCACCCTGGCCATGTGGGGAGGGTGGGCAGAGCCTGAGGCGAGGAGCATCCTGGAGCCCACAGCTCTTTCTCAGTGGGATCCTCAGCCATGAGCATTGGCTCCTGCAGTGCTCCAGCTCTGTTTCCAGCTACCTTGAGCAGGAAGTCTGAGCAGGCCCTGGAGCTGGGCACTGGGCATGGCACCTCCTTGGCCTGGGAGCGTTTGCTGAGGCCTGGCCCACACTTTCAGTAGTGACACTCATTTATCCCCATCCAGCGCACAACTCAGTGCTTGGTTTTCAGAAGCTTTATAGAACCCAGGCATGTGGGGAGCAAACAGGCTCTGCCATAATGAGGGGCTGAGCTGGACCCCTTTGGGTGGGACAGGGTGTCCCCAGCGGTCACCACGAGCTGCCCACATGCCACAAGAATACATCACCTTGTTTACAGTGCCTGAGCTGGCCCCGGCACGCTCCGCCTGCGTCTGCAGGCCGATACTGAATGTCAAATCACACACAAAAACTCCATAATATTTCGTTTTTTAACCCTTTCTCTCCTGGTTCCACTTCCTCTGTATCCTCTGCCTCCAACCAGCTCCTCTCCTCCTGTAGGATGCAGCTCCCTAGCACTTCTCTCTGTGCTCCTGTTGCTTCTTTTGTTGTGGCTGGTGCATGCCTGGTGGGGACAGTCCCATGGCACTGCTGCTTTCCTTCTGAGAACCCAGCTTCCTACCTAGAGAATTTTCTTGCCTTTCTGCTGGATTCCTACTTTTTTTAAGACAAGGGAGCAAATGCATCCTCCACAGGATAGGCCAAACCCCTGCCTGCTAATGCAGCATCTCCCAAAAGCCATCTCTCTGTGGAGAGCCTTCATCCCTCATCCCACTGCAGCCGTGTCTCCCTGGGGGTGGGCAAAGGCTGCTGGTGGTGGGAAAGCAGGGTGAGTACAGCAGCAGTGGGCTGCATTCCTGTCTTTGGTGGAGGGAGAGGTTTGCGGTTATTTTCGGTGTTTGGTGGGATTCTGGGAGGAGAAGGCTGTGTGGGGCAGTGTCCCTGCAGCCTGCCTCTCCCTCGGTGGTGCTTGTGTCTGCACTGTGTCCACTTTGCTGGCAGTTCTGGGTGCCCCATGCTGGTACGTGGCCAAGTGTGGGGTGGGTCTGTGTCACGTCACTGCCCCTTTCCAGCCCCTCACCTGCTCCCTGCATCTCTTGGGGTTCACCTCATCTCCTCTAAGGCTGTGCTGGGGAAGGTTTTGGCATGACCAGCATTGCTTGGTCAGGAGCAGAGCAAAGCTTTAACTCAAATCCTCCCTCTGGAGGGCACCATGGGGATAGAGAGGAAGAAGCACCCAGGGCTGGGAAAGGGCTCCAGGGCATGACACAGGCGGGAGAAGTGCAATATTCATGTCCATCTCTTCGTACTGACCCCAGCGTGGCCCTTGGGGTTGGGTTTGAGTCAGAATTGCCACCTTTAGCAGAGGAGGGAGTGCTATGAAGAGCAGGGGATGTCTGATGTTTCCTGTTGCCCTGCTAGTAGTGCACTCTAAGAAGGTTGGCCACATTTTAGGGACAGCTCTGTGCCAAGGCATGTCCCCAGCCTGGCACTAGGGTTTGCTGATCAGGCTCTTGGCATCCAAACTCACTTTGCAAGCAGCAGTGAAGACCTAATTTCCGAGGGGACTGGGATATCACAGAAGCATTAAATGGGTTTTGCAGCTCTTCCCTTTTTGTTGGGGTGAGCAGGGGTGTTTGAAGATGGAGTGCTGGTGGCACACATGGTGTGAGGGGCTCTGCTGAGCCAGGGGAAGCTGGCACAGAACCTGATGGACACGAAAACTTGACACTTGTATATTGTAGGCTGCTCAGTAACCAAGAAACTTGTCTGTGTAAATTTAGCAATGGTCATGTCTGTGTCTCGTGCCTATGGATATTGTCAGTGTACAGCACGGGTGCTGCCCAGTGGGAGGGCTGCTGCTGCACCTGAATCATGTATCTTAATCAATAAATATGATCTATTTTTTATGTGTAAAGGCTTTGGGGTGTAAAGTGTGGGTTTCTCTTCCAAAAAGAAGTGAGAGCAGGAGATGTGGAGGCCAGCAGGCAGCCAGGATCCCACCCTGTGCTGTTCCCACCCCCACACAGCACACACGATTTCCCCTCCTAGTGAGGGTTTCAAATAAAAGTGTCCCAGCTTTGCTGCTCGGAAAAGTTAATTTTTCTTCCAACCTCATTTATGCAAGTAGGTTGTGGGCAGAGCTTATGGGGCTTCTCTACCCCACCAAACTGTGCCTTGGTTTCTCATCTCCCTATTTATGCCAAAAGTGGGGCTGCAGCTGAAAAAAGAGCCTGGCATGAGAAAAAAAGATGGGGGATGCTGAGCTGCTGCTGATCCGCCCAAGAGATCAAAGGAGCAAAAGTCATCCCACGCTAGGAGACTCTGCCAGCACTGCTGCAGCTCGGCTTATCCCCTCTGCTGAATAATTCATGCCATTGCAGTGTGTCATTACAGGGCTGTTGGGGAAATCAGTGCTATAAAAAGTTCATCTTTAGAAACTCTGGCATAATTTTTTTGTTAAACTAGGAGGCTTTTGCAGGCTGATGGGGACTGTGGATCTGAGGTCACCTGAACGACAGGGCAGGAGGGATGGCTGAGCACGGGCAGCTCCTGGTGCTTATGGGTATTTCTGAGTATGGAGAGTCACCATGGTGGGATCCACAGCCATCCTTTCTTAGGGTTAAGCACTGCAGGGCTGTCCCCATCCCATGAAATGGCTGCTCCTTTCCAGGTGTCACTTGGTGGAGCATCATCTCAGTTGCTTTTTCCCTGTGTTGTGACCACTGGCCAAAGCAACCCTGGGGAGTTAAAAAATCTGGAAGAAAATATCACTGTTCTTTGCACTGCTTCTGCTGCTGGGAGGCACAATTTGTGTTTTCCTTATGGACAAGTGGCACTCTTTGTTTCCTCTTCTCTCCCCCAGTGTCTCAGACTGTTGCTGAGACACCTTAAAATAAAGTGTTCTCAAAATAAGTGCAGGAATTGTGCTCTTTTAGGATGATGTTCAGAGGGATTTACCAAGCAGAGTAAAACCAACTAGATAAAATAGTTCTAATCCAGGCAGGGACTTTCTGCTGAGCAGAGCTGGTAAAAAAATGTTGTGGAAGTGCATAAGAGCTTTGGGAGGTAAAACAGGTGCTGTTTGTTGGGGATGCAAATCAAAGCAGGGCTTCAGTTTGGGTCCTTCCAAGCCCTTTACTCCTGAACTAAGAGGCTCATGGTTTCTCAAAGCAAGACAAGGTACTTTGGGTCTGTCTGCTTTGTCCCTCTGGCCCTTAAAGGATCCTCAAAAATGTATTTAACTTGCTGTCCTGGTACTTCCCTGAAAGGTTCTGGTGTCCAAAATGAGCTGTTTTTCCCCTGGCTGGAGCTTGGCAAGGATGTCCTATTCATTTACAAGAGATTCCCTGAGATAACTGAATATAATCATGATAGTAAAAAAATCCAAACTCTTTTAATACTTTCCAAAAATTTGACAACAAAAAAAAAGTTACATCAAACAACCAACCAAAGAAAACCTCTCACGAAGAAACAAAACATTTCCAAGCACATGGACAAACAGGCAAACCCACGCTCAGTAGCCTCAGTGCCCCTCTTGGGACAGAGATTTCAGGCAGTGCTGGCCAGGCCTTCTGGGATCCAGCACGGAGTCCCTGCTGCTGCCAGGACCATGTACAGCTGCATTCAGTGTGGGACCATGACAGCCATGGGGACAAGGCTGTGCACACAGTCCTCGGGGCAGGGTTCCCCTTGCTCATGTGAGCACAGCCTCACACGAAGCCTGGTTTGAGTCTGTGGGTGGTTCCTGCTGTGACAGACCTTGTTGCTTGGTTTTTCTACAGAAATGGACTTTTTTTTTCTTTTCTTTTTTTTTTTTTCCCCTGGACTTTTGTTAGCCAGTGAGGGATGTGCTGATGGGACCAGCTGCATTCCCTCTTCTCTCTCCCAGTGCCAGGGAGCAGACATGAAGAGGGTTTGCACCAGCTGATCCATTCCACGAGCAAACTGTTGGCTTGATGCAAGCCCTTGGAGCCAGAGCTGGGAGCAGGGAGCCTCTGCTACCCCACATGGGGCACTGCCAGGCTGTGCATTGCTAGTCCTTTCACACCTTTCTCCACCATGACTGCTGCCATACCTGCAGTGCTTGCCTTCCTCCTCCTCATTCTCCCTGTGGCCAGGAAGCCTGGGGTGGGAGGAGGTGGCATGCTGTGGTCCTGTGTGCTGTTGGAGGCAGCCCCCTGGTGAGGAGGCAGGTTAGTCATTGGCATCCCAGGAGCATCCTCTGTGTCCCAGCAGTGGCTGGAGCATTTCCCCTCCATTTGCAGCAGGAGCACCATGGAGGGCAGCGAGGGGAAAGATCCAGCCAAAATTACAACCCAGCCACGCAGGGGGAGATGCTGCAAGCTGTGATGGGCACACACAGACCTCCCTTCAGCAGCGTGTGCCAGCCCCCTGCACTCTGTTCTGCGTGGTGATGTCCTTCTCTCCTCATCCCATGAGCGAGCCCCGTTAGAACATCACCTCCTCGCAGCTCCCGTAGTCACTCTCCACCATGTCGGAGCCCTCATAGTTGGGTGGTGGCAGGGGCTGGGCTCGGATGCTGGGCTGGCCCAGCTCGCAGTCGGCGTAGGAGGGCTGGGCCACGCTCAGGCGCATGCTGACCCTCTTGTAGCCCGGCTCGGGCTGGTACGGGACCCCCTCGCCCTGCACCAGCTGCGCTGGGTAGTAGCTGATGGCCGTGTACTCGTTCTGGCACTGGGATGCTCCCATGTCCACGGGACCCAGCGGCAGGAAGTCCTCCAGGTTCTGGTTGCTGTAGCGGGGTGGGATGGGGGCTCGCTTGTTGCTCTGGTCCAGCGGGAAGGGGAAGCCCCCGTAGAGAGCGACCGGCTCCGTGTCCGCCGGGGGAGGGGGCGGCGGGGGGAGAGGAGGGTGAGAGGAGGGGGAAGGGGGGCCTTGAATGATCTCATAGTGGGAATATTCCTGGACATCTGATGACAGGTACCGGGGGGGCCAGTAGGTCGTTTCTGCTGGGTAGACTGGAACAAAAGAGAGTCGGGTTAGCTGCAGCTCTAGCGGTTGTTGCCTCTCGCTCGCCCTCCTGCTAATTCCTTCTGTACGCTCTGAGCCTGTAGGAGATGTGGCACACTGGGGGGAGACATGGGGACAGGGGAGGTGCAGTTGCTACTTTGGGAATTGCAGGGACCTGAGATCACCCCTGGTTGTGCTGAGGCAGTGTCTCCACCAGCCTACAGACATCCACTACTTGGGCATCCGAAAGACACACTTCATCATGCTGCTTGGATGCAAGACACTCATGTTATGAAGGGATTGAGGCAGTGATCCAGTGATCCCCTGGATCTCTCCCTTTCCCTGCAGTTACTCTTGTGAGGAACTCCTGCAGGGAGTAACCTTGCTGTCCAGAGCCATTCAAGGTATTTCCCTGAGAATGTGATGATCCCTTTGCCCAGGAGCACTGATACAACAAATGTCTTCACTTAAACTCCCACTGACTTTTAGGATCTTAATTTTTTCCTTCAATTTTTCCCTTTTACAGGGTGTTTTTACCCAGGATCACAGTCTGCTATGCATTAATGGTTTCCCTGCTGATTGTGAATGAGACCGAGCTGGTTAAAGCAGAAAACTGGGATCTACTGGTGGACAGGGAAGAAAGAGCCACGGAAGGCCCTACAGCAGGGCTCGGGCAGTATTTGCCCCTGCTTAGCTTGGCTTTAGCCAACATTTCTCCCTCACATTTCCAAACCTCAGACCCACTTCCCAAGGGGAAGAGGGATGTGTAAGAGCAAGAAAAAAGCTGTAGCTACTGACCCATCTCCTCCCTGGCCCAGGTGCACTTGATGAAGGACTCGTTGTCAGAGTTGGATGGGGGTGCAGCGGGGGGCAGGTTGGGGGCCACACTGCACACGATGGTGCCTCGGTGCTTCGGGGCGTTGGCGGAGTTGAAGGTGACAAATTCCGGGGTGCCGGTGGCTTTGCGCTGCTCCGGCGTGGCCCGGTCCAGGTTGTTGTGCGCCGCGTCGCTGAGGATGTTGAGCTCGATGGGGGGCACGCCCTGGGTGCCCACGCCCACGCTCTTGGAGAACTCACTCTTGGACAGCAGGTCGGGGTCCTCGCGGGCCACCGGCTTGTGCGCCTTGGCGCGGTGGCGGCAGTGCTTGCGGATGAGCACGAAGGCCACGGCCAGGATGGCCGCCCCCAGCACGCCGGCCGCGATCTCCGCGATCTCCTCGGGGCCCAGTGCCCAATGCGTGGGCACGATGGCGGGGGTGATGATGGGCTGGGTGCAGTAGTCCCCCTGGTAATCTGACGGGCAGATGCAGTGGATGGAGCCCTGGCTGCTCACGCAGCGCCCGGCATTGTGGCACGGGTTGTCTTGGCACTCCTCCGCCAGCTTCTCACACCTGTGGGGAGAAAGCAACAGACATAACCACCATCAGTCTAGGATGCACCAAAACTGCCTCATCCTGTTCAGGGCTCTGGCTTACACCACCCAAGGATGCTCCATCCTGGTCTACTCTTCCTCTCTTGCTGGATTCTTGCTCCCTGCTTATCCTGGCAGAGGATCTTTGAGTATAAAATGATGCTTTTCAAGAGACCATGTTTTACAGGGTGGTCCTATTTTTCAGTCACGTGCCCAAATTAGAATGAGGGGCTTCCTGACTCAGAGGAGTGTTTGGAGTTCTAGGGCTAACACTGCATAGAGAGATGCTCTCATCCTGTTAAATCAGGGAGCCCAGGGTCAGTCCAAGGTGGGTTAACCTCTCATGAAGTCTCCCATGTCCTCCAAGCTCTGTGGAGCCTCTGGATGACCTGTGGATGTCTGCAGGTTGCAGCAAATATTTGGGGGAAAGACTACCCTGTGAGGTGGTAGGTGGACATCCTTGCTGGAGAGGACTTTTGATATTTTATGACCATCTGCAGAACTGAGATGGAATTTCTGGTTCTCTGTCCTGCTCCAGCCCACACCTAAATGTTTGCCAGCAGTACAGGGGACCTTCCAATAGCAACGACCTCCCCATGCTAGGGGGAATATACAAGGCTTTATTGGCTTTCCTTCCTTTTTTTGTTCTTATTACTGAACAAACTCTGTGAGGTTTGCACTGCTCTTGTTGTAGTCAGTGATTTAGGATGTGTGATCTGGTGTGTGCAACGTGCACCCACAGGCTCCAGCTGATTTCAGGTATTACACTGCCACCTAATGCTCAGCTGTAGGCTTTTTTTCCAAGAGCTGCACGGATAATTTCTGCCTTTGCCTTGATCCACAGGACCAGTGCTCAACCTGGCTAAATGGGCAAGGCAGAAGGATGAACTGGGTGTGATGCTGTTGGAGCCCACGCTGGAAATCTCTGGCCAGGCTGTGCTGGAGGCAGGGTGGGGGTCTTGGAGGGGCTGCTGGGCTGAGGTGGTAATGCCCATTGCCTTGAGCTGAGATTTGAATTGGATGAATTGGATGACTCTCAGCTGTGAGCTGGGACAGAGATTTCCTTTGCATGAGCTCTGTAGAGCTGGTCCTGGATAGAAATGGTCCCTTTAGCACCTGCAGGAAGGGTGTTCAGACTACTGAAGCAGGGGGCACCTCACAGGCAGCTACCCCCAACCTCAGAGCACCCTCCTGCCACCCAGTGCAGTGTCTGCCTGTACCCTGCTGCCAGGCCCCCAGTCACAGCTGAGCTGCCCCCACCACAGCCAAGGTGTTCCCAGCCGAACTCAGCTCCTGTCACGGGGAGCAGCAGCGTGTGGGGAGAGACTCCCCCAGCAAGGAGAGGCTTTGAACTGCCCCACAGCACCTGCAGGCACCAAAGCAGATGTAAGCAGAGGATATTTTTCTGTTTTCCCTCCTGCTCAGAGGAGATGGGCAAGAAGGGCAATGGCCACACGATGGCAGAGTTATTTGTGTCCTGTTCTGCTCAGCTCTGCCCTCGGACACCTCCGACCTGCAATGCTCAGGTACCTGCTGCTTGCAATTAATCCCAGAGTGCGTGGATCTGGTGAGCTCCAGAAATGTGCAATGCTCATGTTTTCAGCCCATCATGGGATGTCACCTGTCCCAAAGCCCCCCCAGGGCTCACCTTTCGCCCAGGTACCAGTCAGGGCAGTGGCAGGAGTAGCCGGTGGCCAAGACGGTGCAGGTTCCCCCATGCAGGCAGGGCTTGGACTCGCAGGGACTGTCCCCAAGCTCACAGTGCTCACCAGAGAACAGCCCGGGGCAGATGCAGGTGTAACCTGGAGAGGGTGAGAGTGAACATATCCGTGTGGAAAAACAGGCAGGAACAGGGAGGAGCAGTGCCTGGTGCTGATGACTCCCCCCAGAGGGCTCAACACAGCTACACAAGCACAGGTATTTAGTGCTGCAGGAGGTGCTGTGGGGCACCCAGACCATCCCTGGAGGCCTGGTGGGTGTTTTACAGGACCTAGTGTAGTTGCTGGAGGGTTGGATGGCCACTCTGGGGCAATGCAGTGGCACTAGGGAGCTGTTTGAGCAACAAGCCAAGCCTGTCCTCTCCTGACACAGATGAGAGATGCAGTCAGGGCACAGCTTTATTGCACGGAGAAGCTGAGGGACAAATCTGGGATAAAGGAAGAGGAACCCGGCTGGCTGATTCACAGTTTCTGACTCTGCTAAGTGCAATCCCCTGTAATTTGTTGTTCTCAGGAGTCTTTGGTCCTGCGAGTTCTCATGGTATGAAGTGCCTGTCTCAACATGCCGAGTTTCTCCTGCTTACAGGAGATGTCTGCTCACAGCCAGAGAGAAACTCAGCACAGCCAGGGACTCGGAGGGGGCTCTGGCTGTTTGTGCTTTTGGCTGCTGTTTAGTGTAGCCCTAAGCACGGGAATGTCCCTGGCTGTGCTGAGCTCCTGCTCGTCACCTGGCTGGTGCCGTCGTGCGGGGAATTCAGAGTTTCCACCTTGTAGCACACTTGAAAAGTCTTTGCTACTCACCCACAAGCTGAACCTTGCTGTAGAGCATGGGGCAAACAATGGTGGGCCTGTTCCCACATGTGTGTCAGTGGCTGTACCAGAAGGACGTGCTGACACTGGTGCAGCAGGTGCTGGACATTGCCCACAGGGCTGTGTGTGCCCAAACACACGTCCTGGATGTGGGGCTCACTGGTGTTTGTGGTCCTGGTGCTGTGGTTGGGGTGGTGCTGGGCTGGCCTGGGCCCTCTCCCCACAGATGCATTCCCACACAGCCACCTGGCTCCCTGGGCTTGCTCCCACAGGTGATTACAGCCTGTGCTGTAATCCCACGTCTGAGATCCCTGAGTTCAGCTTTGCATGAACTCGTGCTGGCTGCTCAGGGTCTCAAACAGTCTCCTTCCTGGAAGGGATGCTGCCCTTTCCCTGGGGCCTTCTCCAGGCAGAGTATCAACACTGCTGCCAATTTTTCCCATTCCTTCTCCATTCTCCACTTGTTGCCTGAGAACTTCCACTCACTGGACTGAGCCCATGGCACTCAGGGAAGCCAAACAACCAGGAAAAGCTCACAAATAAACATCCTTTGAGCAATCCCTTCCCTGCAGCAGTATCCTGCCCGAGGCCAGGTCTCACAAGCTCTTTCTTGGTCAGTTGGGCCATTTGCAGGAGAAACTGTTCATCTTGGAAGGAAACCAGGGGAAGGGCACTGGATGATCATTTGGTTATTACTGAGGAAGTGATTTTTCAATTCCTCCTCCCATTGTATTCTCTCTGCAATGAAAGCAGGGGACACCTTGACTTAGAGCAGAGATGTGTTTTCCCCTCGTGGGCTTTGAGCCCCTTCCAGCCCAGCCAGAGAAATTTTCTCTGCAGAAGGTCTGAAAGCTGAGCTGTGAGTGCCAGCCAAACTTAACTGTTCTGTACATTTACATCTGGTGTCAAACAAGTTCACCCGAACCAGGCAGCTGCTGAGTCGACAGGGCTGGGAATCTTGTTCCCAGAGGCAGTGGGCAGGGCAGGAGAAGGTGGTGCCTCCTCTGTCCTCACTTGCTCGCTGGGCAGGGTGTGCTTTGGCAAGGGCCCCAAAGAGCACAGAGCTGCAGGAGCAGCTTCTGCCCCACGCAGCAGTGTGGGAAGCATCCCACGGCCCTTCGGAGGGGCCGAGGCACAGGCAGTACCCATCTCACAGATGGGGTGTTATGGGGTGTAGCCCTGCTGTGCTGGCAGCTACAACGAGGTGTAGGGTAGTGACACATGGGTGGACATCACTGGGAGCAGCTCCTCTCCTCACAGCCCCTGTTCCTGTGATACAGCTCACTGCAAGGAGCCCCTCTGATGGCAGGAATGGGGCAGCAGTGACACTGCCTAGGGCCTGTATCAAACCTCTTTTGGGTGTGTGCACCCCGTGTTAGCCTGGGACTCTTGGATCTGAGCTTATGGTTTTCCCATATCCCTTTGCATAGCCCTGGGGAACTGCTCACTACAGTGGGAAGAGACCAAGATCTTGTTTCTGCCCAGATGTCATCACTGCATGATCCCATCTTGCTTGATTCCAGCTTTGTTAAGAGCTCTTTAAGGAAAAAGGATGCAGAGGGGTGGGTGGAATTTCTATTTGCATTCGAGTTTTTGGCAACGCTCTGCTCTCCTGTGTCATGCACACTCCTTAGAAACACCTTCCTGCCCTCTGGGCCCATGGTCCACTGGTGAGAGCCAGGATGATGATCTCATACCCTGCAGCTGCTGCTGCACTGAGTCACTTGAGGTCCCCTGGGACAGAGGACCTCTGATTCTCCTCTGAAATAGCCCCTCCATGGGGATGAATAAAGTTGTTGCATCTTTCCCCCCCCCACTGCTTACTGCGCTCCTCTAGCTCTGCGTGGGATGTTCACTTACCTCCTCCATGAGTTTCGGAGCACATCCCGTTGTTGAGGCAAGGGTTGCTGCTGCAGGCACCGGTGGGGGAGCAACACTGCCTTATCCCCACCTCCTCCAAGACTTCCTTCGATTGCCCTTTCCCAGGAAGGAGAACCACTTCTCTGCCGTTGATGGCAACCACGTCCAGGCAGCCCCGGAACCCCCGTGTGACTCTCTGTGACTGTAGCGACTGCCGGAGGCCCCCAAAAATCAGGTCTTGTCTGCCCTGGGAGATGCCACAGGTCCCTGGCAGCTGGAGAGAGGCATTCCCCAGGCCATCGACGAGCAGGCGGACGGAAGTGTTCTTCACCTCCAGGAACACCGAGTGCCACTCGCCGTCGCTCACAAACCGTGAGGAGGAGAGGTTTCCAGCAGAGCTCCCCCGGCAGCTGTACCCAAGCTGAGGCACTCCATTAACCATCTGTAAAACACAGAAGTCACAGGTAGCTGTGACACGGGTGGCTGGTGTTTAGGAAGGGTTTCAACATTTCTCCTGCTGCTTGTTCTCCTCTCTCCCTGCCTTCACAATGACAATTGAGATGACTCCCAACTTTCTGATTCCAAGAAGTACCAGCTAGGCAAATGCAGTCCCTTTCACCAGTATTAAAACCTGTTTAAGTGACTGCAACTTCCTTTATTTTGCAAAATATCCCTCTGACACAATTTCACCT
Organism: Lanius collurio; assembly: GCA_020086605.1. Classification (NCBI taxonomy): domain Eukaryota; kingdom Metazoa; phylum Chordata; class Aves; order Passeriformes; family Laniidae; genus Lanius; species Lanius collurio. Next base: position 6,315,637 of record JACBWW010000029.1, on the reverse strand, counting down.
GTGGTCCTTCTCTGCAGCCTTTGACCAGCATTCAAGGAGGGAAGCTCATCTTTCCACATAACAGAGCGCAGAGCCATGGGATCATACTGCTACTGCTGCAGCTGCTTGCCCTTTCTCCCACCTTCTTGAGCCTGATCAGAGCCCTGGCATTCAGACTATCCATAAGTGCATCACCAGTCACAGATGGACTCTTGTTCTGGGCCATGTGGCTTTTGTTCTATTCTCACTGTCTCATTAGTGGTGGCTGGAGCAGTTGCCCCTTTGGCAGGGGTGAGGGTGCTGAAAGAATCTTGTTGAGGAGAAGCACTGGCAGAAAAGGAGGACTTGGGAGGCAGAGAAAGGAATTACTGTTGTACCCATGCTGGAATGCCAGGCCACAATACTGATATGTGCTGCAATCCAATCCTTGATCTCCACCAGACTGGAGAGAGACAAGGTGCTGAGCTGCTAAAAGTGAGCCACACCAATGTCTTCTGCATTAAACAACATCAAAAATTCCTATTCCTGGCCCAAGATTCATCTTTAAAAGTCACAGAAGGTGGAGGAAGAAAAAGTTAGCTATGTTGTTTCAGGGTGAAGTCAGGGTTAAACCCCTTTTTCACCTTTATCTCCTCAGTACTTTGTTGATAAAACCTCTCTCTCACAGAAGCCAAGAGCCCATGGGGAAGGAGAAAAGAGATGGAATGGAGTGTTTGTGAGAAACCTGCAGAGCCTGCTGTGTAACATCAGCAATTCAACCCAGGCAAGAGTGATGTCCATAGGGGACATCAGAAACAGCGAGGAGGGATGATCCTTGGAAGGGGTTTAGAAGAGGGGGAATGATCATGGGCTACACTCACTCTAGAAAAACCCACCTACAATGTGAAGGGGCTGCTCTGGAGGGGACAAAAGCAGAGCAGCACAATAGTTAACTCTTAGAGAAGCCCACAGCATAAATAAATCCCAGTAGGAGGAGAGAGCAACTGCTGAAGGAAGAAATAGAAGCAGCTGGCACATGCCATGGAAGGGCCTTAGGGCAACACGTGTGTAAATCCCTTTGCACAACTGGCAAGCACACCAGAGAACTTTGTCACTTCATCTGCAGGAACATGATTTCACTTCAGATGGGTCTGTAGATTTGCCTTATCAATTTCTGGGGCTGGGAGACAGCTGAGAACTCGATTCCCTGGAGCAATAACTGACAGGCTGCCAAGCCTTTCCCAGTTTGCCTGGTCTGCCATCCTCTTGCTGCACCCTATTTCTGAACATGAGGAGAGTTTAGAGACTGGAAAAGTGATGATATTCATGCTTTTGGGAGAGGTCATCCTCTTCACCAAATCTACAAACCATCACTTATGGTCCTTTCAAGGCTTTGGCTCATCTGGAGAACTGCAGTCTACAAAGTTTAAAATCTTGAGGGATTCCTTAATTTTTATCAGGTCAGGTGTTTTAGAAACATTTTTATCCCCAAGATATTGCTAATAAAGTGAGTCAGAAAAGAAATGATTCACAGGCTGGAGGAGGCTTTATGAATGCTTCCTATTGAAAAGCTTGTGGAGACAAGCTTGGGCACAGAAGATCATGGGCTCTCTGTACTCCACCAACAATGACCCTTTTCTCCCTTGACTCCCTGTGCTGGCCTAGATCAGTGGAGTTCTCTGCCATCTTGTACTTCCTGAGCACCATCTAAATCACTGGATTCCTTCTGATGAACTATTTGGTGACTCTCCTTCTCAGAGGTGAAGTAGAAAGCTTGAGATCCTTCTTGAGAAATTTTTCTCACTGGCACTTCACAATGCAGTGTAAAGTCACTCTCAGAGATGAGGACATATGGATGATATTTCTCTGCTCCTGCTCTTCAGGAGGCATGGCTGTGGCAGCAGGAGCTTGAAATATGTGCAACAGGTATGTGTGTGGGGGCTGGCTGCTGTGCAGCTCCCTGCCTTTTGTAACAGTGGAAAGACAAGTGTTTCACAATAGGAAGATGGGGTTGTGAAACCATGAGAAGGGATGGGGGAATTCAAGGACAGGATGAACACTTCCAGGTAGGATATAGTGTGTAGATCTCAATGTGATGCATCTCAAGGACAAACCTCTGTAAGCTGTAAGCACATTCTGTGATCTTAGTCTCCAATTAGTCCGAATTCAGTTGATGAGGAATATACAAAACCCCTATTCTTAAGTCATCTGCTGCTTTCCCTCTGTTGCCAAGGCAGAAGAGGGAGATGGTCTTTGAATGCTTTGGTAGGTTCAGGGTTCAGTAAAAGGGAGGAGAGTGATCAGAATGAAATGTTCCTGTCTCTGCAGGTGTCTAAAATAGTGAAACCATCTGAAGAAAATGGTTGAAAAGAGGGGTGTGTGTGTGAAAAATATAATTTAGGACTCCTGTCTGTTCTGTCCATTATTGTAAAGGACCTTTAATTTGAGGTCTGAGGGAAAGTTTGCCCTTTGCTAAAGTAGAAGCAGACCAGTCCGCGGACAACTCCACCTGGTAAATTCTTTGTCCTGGGAGGTGTGATGCAAGAGAGGAACGAAGAAGCAAGCTGTAGGAAAGATGGTGATGTACACCTGCTGTGGATGTCTGATGACTTCACACCAGAAACCAACATGTGCATTCACAGATGTGAGGAACAATTCACAGTTGCGGTCGCAGCAACTGCCAAACTGTGCTTGGCTCTCACTTGCTACATAAATTGCTAAGGGTACATATATTTGCATATTCTTTCAGTGATTCCCTTCCCTGAAAGAGTAAGGTTTTTGTAACTCTGGAGAGAAATCCCCCTGCACTGCAATACACACCTCCAGAGTGGCGTGGTCAGTCCCGTTGGCGTAGAACACAACTGCGTGATGCTGGTGGGTCTTGAGGCGAAAGTGCAGGTGCCAGGAGCCAGCCTGGGAGTGCTGGTACCAAATGAAGCTGTGGCCCCCAAACCTCACAGCTGTTCCTGAAAGGAGAATGAAAGAAAGGTCTCATCTTTGTGGCACTTTGAGCCTATGGACTGCATCAAACTTTTCTTCTTTTCCTAGCCTGATGCCACAGCTGTCCAGGAGCAGTCCCACCCACGGCAACCCAAGGATCCCAACACTGCATCTACCACAGTCCCACTGAGAGCTCCCAGTATTCTATATACTCAGCTGTGAAGCAGCCCTGAAATATCAGCCTGGCTGTTTCTGTCCTTTAAAATGCCCTCAGCACGGTCTACAACACCCTTGAATTTCTTCATCCTTACTAAGTTTTTATATTATTCTGTGATATTCCCTTACATTCCTGCCTTAGCATTACTGATCCCTGCTCCCTTCAGCTATTTCTTGAAGTATTCTAGAGCCAGTATAACAAATATGCTTTATTTGGCTTTCCTCAAATTTATCAGTTACTCTGTGCTTTTCCAGGCCCAGGATTAACACATGAGATCACAGATCAAAATTCTGATCACTGACCTTCATTACCTGCTATGTACCAGTGACTTTTCCCAATGACAGAGACAGATGTTGCTGTTACTAAATGCTACAGGAGATTAATTTTTAAAAATAGACTGTGTGAAACTTTCAGACTCTAAGAGGCTTTGAAATTGTGGGCAGAGCTGTTGGTCACTGGGCAACCTAATCCCATGGAAAATCCAGATGCTCTATAACATACTGAAGGAAAACACAACATGCCCAGGTTTATAGGGTCAGACACTGCCAGGAAGGATGGCTCACCATTGCATGAGCAAATCTGCTCCAAGCTGTGCCGTGGGGTGAGGACGCTGAGCCGGGCAGTGCTGTACGTGGACATCATGCCTGGATCCAGCTGGATGGTCTCCTTGCAGACACGGTGGGCACAGTCTGACCCGTGACAGGGCACATGGATTGCTTTCTTCATCCGGAGCCCGACGAGCTGGTCCATCTCCCCAGCTGACCCAGTGAGCTTGTTTGCCAACACCCGCGGCTCGTACAAGGAGCCGTGTGGCTCTCCAACAGCCAGGAGCAGATCCACTCCATCAGAGGCAGCTGCAGGCTGCAGGCTGGCCATGTGGATGTTCTGGCGCCGGGTGACAAGGATGTTCCCCAGGAATCTCTGCAAGTTGCGCCAGTGGTCTCCCACAAACTCCTCGGGGGAGAGGTGTCGGAAGTGCAGCACCACTGCCTTGTCCAAGGCCTCCTGCGTGAAGCACCACACGTGGACGCTGACGCTCGTGGTGGCTGTGAACGTTCCATCACTGACTGTCACGTTCAGAAGGTAGTGGCCGTGGGGGAGCTTGTCCCCAGCGATGATCTTCCCATCTGCAGCCCCGACAGAGAAGAGACCCTCCTTGGGCACTTGTGCCACCAAAGTGTACACCAGCGTGTCATGGGGGTCCCGGTCCGTGGCGTGGATCTTGCCCAGAACGCCACCTCGGAAGGCTTCCTCGTTGGTGGTGATGAATATTTCCAGGGGAAGGGCCGAGGGGGCGTATTGGCTCTGCTCAGTCACTTGGATGTTTATAAATGCAGATGAGGAGAGGGGAGGGATGCCGCTGTCGGAGACCTGGCAAGGGAAACAGGAGAACCTGTTATAGCCACATGCTGATGTACTGTCACCTCACCTGACTGGCACGGTCTTGCAAAGGAGAGGGCCTTTCAGGGTGCAGTGAGTGGAAGCTCTCAGGCAACAGGTTGGGAATGAAGAAGGAATGGGAAAAATTGGCAGCAGTGTTGGTGCTCTGCCTGGAGAAGGCCCCAGGGAAAGGGCAGCATCCCTTCCAGGATGGAGACTGATTGAGACCTTCTGCTAGCAGTGGGGTCATGCTCACTTTCCTGTGCATTCAGCAACAGCTGGGGCACCTCTGAGTGGCTCTGAATTCCTGAGGGTTAATAATTTTTTGTGATGTTGCCAATCTTTGTGGTTCCATGCGTAACTGAGTGCACGGAGATGTAAAGCAGCTACGCACATCAACACATTGGCTCACCTTCTGTGCTGTTTAAGCCCCCATCCCACCTCTGACAATGTCTGTCTAGCACTGAGTCAAGGAACCTCAAACAGAAAAATGTGAATAATCAGATTATGGGATAAGTTTCTCCCTAATGCTAAGCAGTTAGAGGTTGAGGTTTGTAATATAATAGTACCCAGCTTTTACAACAACTGCCATTACTGAAGAAGTATGTACTTTACATGTTATTATCCTTTTGTTTGTAATGGACTGTCTTTACTGATAACATTGAAAAATAATGAATTCATTCTGCAACAATACAAATCCTTTTTGAAGAGGAACTTGAACCACTTCTTAAATGACAAGGATAATTAGAGAAAGCTTGTAGGACCAGATCCAGGTCTCACTTTAAATTGGAATTCACTAGAATGATTAAGGGGAAAGCATCTCTCTAAGGAAACTGCTGACAGAGTATTTTTCATGATCATATTATCTGATTTTATCAACACAGAAGCTGGTCCCCTGCTTCTTGTGGGCAGACTGTGTGGAGAAATGAGCTCTGCAGCTGGCTCCAAGCTGCACAATTTGTGCCTGGATTGGATTTCTTCAAAGCCAGAGATGTTTTCATTCAGCTGGGCCATGCTAATCGCATTTTATTGCTACTTAAGCTGGCTGGGGAATTCAGACACCAGCACAGCAACACAGGCTCTACCTGGACTTGCAATAGGTACTGTTCCTTCATTCTTCTGTTCAGGACAGATGATGTCACCAGCAGACCATTTTGGGTGACTTCAAAGGCTTTCCCATCATTGCCCTGGGTGATGTGGAATGAGTATGGTGGTCCATTTTCTGGGGAGTCTCTGTCGCTCATAATCAGCTCCAGGACACTTGTCCCCACGGGAGCATTCTCCTGAAATGGGGAAAGATGCTATTGGAGCAAGGTAAGCAAAGAGAAATGGCCCAGGGGAACCTACAGTGCCCCAGGAGCTGCTGGGTCAGGAACAGGAAACAAATCCCACTCCCTCCCCAGAACACACAGAGCACAAAGCAGCAGTATGATTCATCCCTGTCTCCCACAGCAGACCAGGCACGAGTTCCTTAATGCCATGAGAGCGATTGGGACAACAAACTGTCTCCTGGCTTACCTGCACCACCACACTGTAGTTGAGCTGGAAGAACCGAGGAGGGTTGTCATTGACATCAGACACATGGACGTGCACAGGGACATCACTGAACTGAGCAGGGTGCCCGTTGTCTGTGGCTCGAACTGTCAGGGAGTAACTGGGGATCTGGAAGATTTGTAGTGCAGGATTACTTGGAGAAATGGCAGAATGGTGGCTTTTTCACATTGAAGTTTTATTCTGCTGCAGCTTGTTGCACCATGTATGCACTATGGCCTCAACAGCTCTGCCCTTGGCTAAGGCTTTCCATCCATAAATCTCAGTCAAAGCTCACTGCTAAACTAAATCAGCCCCATAACAGTTGCAGAGAAGAGAAACAACTTTGCAAAGATGGATGAAACTAAGCTGGGTAAACACCTGTCAATAGTGGTTTCAGAATCGTAGTGTCACAGAATAAGCTGAGATGGAAGGGATCCATCAGGATCAACTCCTGTCCCTGTGCAGGATATCCCAAGAATTCCACCACATGCCTAAGAATTTTATCCAAAGGCTTCTAACTCTGGCAGGCTGAGACAAGCTGCTGGTGTTTTATGACAGAGATTGTCCAGGTGACCTTTCTCCTCCCCACACCTGTTTTCTCTCATGCTGTAATGCAGAGAAGCAGAACCCACTTATGTTGGTTTCCAGTTTGTGGCTGACTCTCACCCAGACAGCTTGAAGTACCCATGGAGCAGACCAAAACTCAGAGCTGTGGAAGGTGTCCCTGCCTATGGAAGAAGCTGGATCCTTTAAGTCCCTTCCAACTCAAACCATTCTATGATTCTATACTGCCTTTCCTAAATCCCAGCCTTCCTACTGCAGTATTTGTCAGTCTAGAAAACAAATCAATGCCTTGTCTTCCACCTACAATATTATGAGTAAATAATTTAGAAAACAGGAAGTAGTTGAGAATATTGTTCTCCCTCAGTCTTTTGGGACACATCTGTTTCAGCCTTCCCATTCTCATTTTCCTGAACTCACCTCCTCCCTGTCCAGATGCTTGGCAATGCTGATCTGGCCATTTTTGGGTTGAATGGCAAAGTGTCCCAGTGGGTTCCCTTCCACAATGGAATATGTGATCTGATTGTTCATTGACCCATCCAAGTCATCAGCTGACACCTGTTTGGAGAAAAAAAAAACAAACCTGCTAGGACCCTTGGGCCAAAAAGGACAGGCCATGGAGAAATGGGACCACTTTGTCATGTAAGGGTATTGGTTTGAGCTTGCCTCAAATGAGGAGGGGGAAAGGAAGGTGATTTGAGTAAGTGTCATCCAATAGTTTTTTCAAGACAACATAGTTTTGTCAGCTTTCTCCTAGTCCCTTTCCTGACTTTACCACCCCTGTGATGGTAACAGGCTGGACAGGGAACTCCACATCACCTTGGGCTCTGCTATTTTGCCCAGAGAAGCCTCTGCCTTCCCCAGATCACAAGGGCATTGTTCTTTTTCAAGCATTTTAGTTTTCTTGGGATGTTCTCAAAGCTCCTGAGCCCACTCCTAATTTTCCCTTAAAGGTGTCTTATAAGGCAAAGTGTTTTCCATGTCTATGGAGCCTCAGGAATTCTGCCAATCATCCTTTTTTAAAGTCATGCTTTCATTTTAGATGTTGAATGTCACAAGCCCACTGAGGTCGCTGTGTCCAAGGAAAAGTAGAGTGCACAAGAGGAGTGAATAATGCACAGCACAAATAAAGACTAGGTACAGACAGCTGGCCTGGCTCCTAATCATACCGTGAGGATGATTTCTCCAACAGCAGCATCCTCCCGGATGTCAGTGAAGTAAGGGTCTTGGATGAACTCTGGAGCATGGTCATTAATGTCAGTTATGTTGATCACCACCATGGTCACATCGCTGAGAGAGGCCGAGCCCTTCCTCGTGCCCTCGATGGACAGGTAATACTCGTGACTTGCTTCAAAGTCCAGGCTCCCATTTATGTACAAGGCACCTGCATTGTCAGGTGGGGAAGAAACAACAGAAAGTACTCTGAATGAATGGCACGTGAGATTTCTTGGAATACTTCAGATATGCCAAGGCAACTGCCAAACTGCCAGTTAGTTGACCTAACTTTGACCACCTTGATGTGGAATAACTAGCAAGAGCCTTGTAACCAGAGAGGCTGAGGATCCATTGATGAGGATGTTACAGCTGAGGGCAAAAGGCCATTGCTGACGCAGCCAAGGGCTCGTTTCAGGGAGTTAACACTGGCCTTCTGATAACAGCTCTTATCACATCACTGTGCAAACAGAACAGGGCTTTATTTGTCTGGTAATCCTGGCTCAACACCTGCCCATGGTTAGGGTGCTATTATCTGTGTTCATTGAGTGCTACTCAATAAAGCTGCCTGTTACCTTGGGCTGAAGGTTCCTCGTGGGACCTTGATGGAAAGACTGTTTAAATGAAACCACTTTCTCCTGCATTTTGAAGTGGGAAAATTTCCTCATCCTGTTCTCCATGTATCCCTTATTCACATGGACCTGTCTCAGGTCTCAAACACATAGAAGCAATCTTTCCATTAATTTCAGTAAGATTTGGATCACTCCTTAAGTGACCTGGAGGCAAAATTTGAAGTAGAAAGGAAGACTGTATTCCCAACCCTTGTGCTGAGTACAGACAGAGGGGAGCAGAAGTGGGAGCCAAATGGAGAAGAACCAGAGAAGATGCACACAGGGATAGCCTTTGATGTTGAATCACCCTGGACCTGCGTGGGGCACAAGATCATTTTACCTGTGTTTGAATTGAGCTGGAATTTCCCATGGTCATTGCCGTTCACAATTTCATACTTGATCTCCGTGTTTTCTGCATTGTCCCTTGTCAGGGCTGACAAGTTGAGGACCTCGGTACCCACAGCCACATCTTCTTTTACCATGGCCACGTATTCAGGGGCCAGGAAAACAGGCAGGTATTCATTGAGATCCACAACAGAGACAGTGACAGTGCCCAGAGAAGAAAGGGGCTCTGGGGTGCCTCGGTCAGTGGCACAGACTGTCAGCTCAAACGCTGAGTGCTGGGAATCCTTCAGAGGCTTTTCCAGGCGGATCACCCCCGTGGTTTCCTCAATTGAAAAGTGTCCATTGGCAGAGTCAGACAGAGAATAGACCACCTCAGCGTTGAGACCTGGAAGGGTAAGGGACAGGCTGCAGTAATTCATGGGTAGGGATGCTGCTGGGTTTATTTATTTATAATCCATTAAGACTCCATGAACTTAATGACCTTCAGCCCCAGGGACAACGGAGGCTGTAAGAACATCCTATGAACACTGAGTGTGCCCCTGCCCATCTGAAAGTTCAGACATCTGACCACCCTCACAATTATCCACCAATGTCACCTGCCTGCCTTTACTGGAATTTCCCCTTTTTAACTACCTTGTTCTCAAATGTAATATCCCTTCATATCTGCTTCCAAAGAAGATTAAATATGATCTTGCTTCTCTGTCATCCTAAATTCAGTCTCGGAGAGGTTTATTGAAAGCTCCTTTTCTTAGGAGCCTTACCTATATCTTTTTGTCTTCAGGAGGACCTCTCCATCCAGATTACCTATCTCACCCGTATCTAAAACTCCATTTTTTCCTTATTCCACTCATTCTCAGTCTTGATAAAGTTTCTGTCCAATTTGGATCCCTGTGTCACAGTTTGTGCCGTGCATCACAATTACAGTTACTGAGCATGCTCTCAAAGAAGGTCTGCATGTTTCTACAGATACTACACTGCCAACAGAGTCACAAAAATGATGATGCCAGCCCAGTAGTCAAGAACATGTCAGTTGGCACATCTTTGCCAAGATTCAATCATCTAAGCCCATTGCTGTAGCACTTCCCTAGGTTTCAAAGGCTTCTATTCGGAATGAAAGATGAACTCTACTAACACATAAATCCCATTCTGACTCACCTTCATCAAGGTCCCTGGCAGCAACCACGGCGATGGGTGTCTTTGTTGTGGTGTTATCAAAGACGGCCACGGCGCAGTGACTGGGGAAGAACCTTGGTGGGTTGTCATTGGTGTCCTCAATGATGAGCGTCACATCAGCCTGGCAGGAACGGCCCCCGCCGTCAGTGGCTTTGGCTACGAGGTGGTACGTGGGCTTCTGCTCACGGTCAAGGGGTGCAGATGTGGTCAGCTCCCCTGTGGGAAAGAACAGGAGGTGGTCCTGTCTCCAGCAATCACAGCCACAGCCTACAAGACCTCAGAGAGGTTCAGCTGCCTTCCTGGATGAACCGTGGGAGACAATAATTGAGCTAATAGTGGTGATGTGTCCACACCACATTGCTCAGGGCTATCCTTGGATCACTGCCAGCCAGGGCCCTGGCAAGGCTTTGCATGGGGAGTCCTGCAAGTTCAGCTGAACTTCATCCAAGGGATGCCATCATGGGATAAAACTGTTCATAAACTACTTCTAAACTGCACTGCATTGAGCTTTCTGCAATGTAGTGAATTCCAAGTGATCTCCAGAATGATCACAAAGTCTGTCTGGGTAAATACACTGCCCAAGACCTGACAAGAGGTATTTTGGAATTTAAAACTTGTGTCTTTGGCTCAAGCCAAATACTTGCTGCTCTCTCCTCCTTGAAACCTGGCTGTTAGCAAATAGTGTCTGCCCTTCATTTTAACAACATTTGTAAAGAGAGCAAGCAGGAAGATGCGAAGTTCACTCTCCTGGATACTGTGGCCATTCCTTCCTAGCTTGGGACAGCTGGAATGAACAGCTCCTTGTGTTTGCTCAGGAGGAGATGAGCCATGCTGGGAGCTTGCATTTCTTGGGGGTTGGTGAGGGAGGGGATGAAAGCATCCTGCTGCCCTGCTCTCACCTGTGTGTGGGCCCAGGCGGAACTCCTCTGCGCCGGGGCCGTGCAGGCTGTAGGTTATCTGGGCGTTGCTGCCGACGTCGGGGTCGGTCGCTGATATTTTCAAAATTAAAAGACCTGGCCCAGCATCCTCAGAGACTCTCCCCGTGTAGAGTATCTGGAGAGGACAGAAGAAATTGTTGGCATCTGGGCCATCTCCAAAATACCTCCATCCCATATCGGTGGGGAACAGACCAACAGAAGCTTCACAGAGAAGGATAAACCCTGTGGTTTATAGGGGAACACCATGTGCCTCCCATTCTTGGCTGCTGGGGTGTGGACTGGGACCAGTGAGCTTAATTCACACAAGCCTTTGAATCTCCTTTGGGAAGTAACCACCTCTGTTTGTTCTCACCATGGGTGACGTCCACACCAGCGATCAGCTCTCTACAGCAACAAACCTCCTGATGGGAATCTCCCAGCTTAGCAGGATATAAAACTCAGTAATTTACATGCCCCTTCCCAGGAGGCTTCCTGGCATTGTTTATCGCCAAAAATTACTCTTCATAATGCTTAGGCTCTCACTTGCTGCTGGCAAACACGCTTGGAGGCTAGACTTAATATTCTTGCTTGACATGCAGCTTAATTAAAATAGTTAAGCATAATCAAAGCAACAGGATCGTGTGAGAAGAATTATGACAAGCCAAACCCTTTAACATGCTCTGCCTGTTCTTTCTTCTTTGCTATTGTGTTCTCTCCCTCCCAGGATCTCCCTTTATGCCCCTGATGTCCCAGAACAGACACCTCACCTGGCCACACTCAGGGCTGTTGTCATTGATATCCAGTACAAATATTTCCACTTCAGTGGTAGCCTGAAATTTCCCATCAGAGGCCATAACCTTGAGGAGATATTTCTCCATATCTTCTCTGTCCAGAGGCTTCTTGGAAGAAATTGTCCATTCGCCCTCAATTTGGTCAACTGTGAACTGTCCCAGTACATCTCCTTCTAGAAGGGGGCAGGAAGAAAGTAAAAAAAGGCATTTACTAAGTGCTGAAAATCAGAAGTGATAAGGAAAGGGAATATAGGTGTGTCCACTGATGGCTCCTTAGGGCACTTTGATGCTCTTAGAGGTCTTTTCCAACCTCAATGATTCCATGACTCTCTGACTCACACTTGGTGATGCAGAGAGCACTACTGGTGCATCCAGCAGCTGAGGAGCCTTTGGTCAACCTTGCTGCACAGCTGGGAAACACCCTGCACGTTTTAGTTATTCCCTGTCTGCACATTACAGTGGGAGAAGCAAACAACTGATTGCAGAGAAGACAGTAATGCTCTGCAGATGTGCATATTCATTGCCTCAAAACCAGGTCTCACCTTCCCAAAGCCTGACAGTCTTTCTTGGTGCATGTTCCTAAAGGGATCTGAGAGTTGTAAATACCCTGCAGACATTGTCTGGATCTTACTGTTATGGTACCATGTATAGTTGTACTTCCTCTTAACCTACAGAGGTATTTAATGTATAGCTTTGTTTTCTGGGGCTACTTTTTGTTTCTATAAGAGCCAAATTATGAGAGACAGGTAAATCCAGACAAGGCAGGCTCTCTGGTCCACCAGATTAATGCTGCTCCTATTGTTGTTACACACGCTGGATTTTAAATGGGCTGGATGCTGCCACTGGAGAATCCCTCTCTCCTGGGAAAGAGCTGGTGTCCTCTCCTGACCCAGGAGGAAGCACGGCAGGTAATGGGAGTCAGGGAAGAGAGCTGGCTGTAGAATCTGTTTGTGCTGGACTCTGAAGGGTCTAGCACAGTGGGATGAATTAAAATCACTCCCTTTCTGCTTTCAGTTGTGCTGCAGTGCTGAGGTGGTGGAGCTGGAGGCACAGTGACACCTCTACTAGCTCTTCCTCTGATGCTGGGAAGCACCGGGCCATACCCTGATTTAGTTTCTGTGTGTTTGAAATCGATGTGGACAGGGGGAATCTGGGCTCTGTGTTCACCTAATCCTCTCTTTTGTTTCATTTACATGTTTATTTATACTGTTTGACCTGTGCTGCTTCTGTGCAGAGCACAGTGAGCACAAGGTGTTCACCCCCTAACATGGTGTGCATCCTCTCAGGTTTAAAGTACTTGGAAGTTACTACTACCTTTAAGATGGCAGAAATGTGAATACATAATGGATTAAATCTTTCCTCCCAAAGGCTTGCAAATACCTAGGCATGCCATAAGCTAAATCAAAGTACCAGCATTCCTCCCCTGTTTTGGATGGTTACAATAATAGGTAACAGGCTGCAGCATGATCTGGCCTAATGTTTTGACCCCAAAGGGTCCTCATTTGAGTCTGAACAAACATTTTAATTTGGAGTATCTGCTCCAGGTCTTAGAAAGACCCTTTAGGGTCAAAAAATACCATAAAATCAAGCTTCTACTTGTGCAGGTGCACAACAAAGATTCCAGTGTAAATTGTTATTTTACAGCAGTGGTTAATTTTAGTTGGCACATGTGATGTTTCAGGGATGCAAGTGTAAGTTTTAGTATTTCTTGTTAGCCAAAACCTTTACTAAGTTTGACGTGACAGTCTTAAATATCCCCCAGTGCAGAGTGACTAACTGCAGAGCCTTGTTATTAAGCCAGACTCCAAGTGGTTTTGTAGGAAACACATTTAACACCAAAAAGTTATATATAGTTATTGAAAAACACAGACAGGCTACAGGTATATGTGTGATGTATAAACTGACTGCACTGCTGGCAGGAGAAAAAGCTGGGTCAAAGAACTTAAATTCAGATCACAGGATCTGTATGTGAGAAAAATCTTCCTTCCTGCTGTGCCACCTCTTCTGTTCTTCCAATAGATATGACAATTACACTGTCTTAATTATTCCTCTGTTGAGAAAGTGTAAATAAATATTTCTACAGTACAGTGTAATAACTTAGATGTATCTTATTTATTTATTTATTCCCAAAGTAATAGGACAATTCAGTGGTGAGATAGTTATTTTAATGATCATTCCACCCACTGCAGTTAGTTACTAAAGGGTTTTGTACTCTCCAGATACATTAACTGAAGAGTCCAGCTCATGACAGAGCTCAGCCTTCATCTCCTGCTTCTGACAGGACTGTCAGCATAACACTATTTCTGTACTAATAATCTGTAAGACAAAGTATCAAATCCTCACTTTGAGATGATATTGTCATCTTGCCCACTGGAGATTCAAAGTCAGGAAAAACTCACCAGTGATGTAGCATGTGACCCGCCGGTTCTGCTCGGAGATGTCTGCGTCGATGGTGCTCAGGGTGACAACGACCTGCCCCGGCTCCGCGTTCTCAATGACCGACCCCTTGTAGAAATCTGAGGTGAACTGCGGGGCATTGTCGTTTTCGTCAGAGACAGTGACCTCCACCAGGGTTTGGGAAGAGAGCTGGACCTTCTTGCCGTGATCAGTGGCCACCACATAAAAGCGATAGATCTCCTGGTCTTCACAGTCCAGCTCTTTCAGTGTGGTGATCCACCCGCTCTCCCCGTCGATGGTGAAGAGCCCGTGGAGGCTGCCAGATTCTGCTTCCAGACTGTAGGTCACCTGCCCATCACTTCCCATGTCCTGGTCAATAGCTGTCACTTGAATGACTGTGGTTCCTGAAGGCATGTTCTCCATGACAAAAGCTCTGTAAGGATCTGCCTCAAACACAGGTCTGTTGTCATTGACATCCTGCACTTGGATATTCACAGAGACCAGAGACACCAGCTCGGTCTCCTGATGTGAGCAGTGAGCCATGACATCAACCTGGTACCACTTGGTGGTCTCATGATCCATGGGTTTTTTGATTTTCAAAGCTCCTGTTTGTTCGTCCAGTGTGAACACCTCGTCCTTGTTACTTTCTGTAGTGGTTCCCTTCACCAGGCTGTATATAATAGGATCCTCTGCAAAAGCTTTGACTGACCCTATTTCTGACCCCTCTGGAAGATCCTCAGATGCAGAGAATGTATAAAGGGGCTCAGAAAACCTTGGCAATGTCACCTCCCTGGGGACGATCTGGAGATTCACTGGAACAAGGGAATTCCAGTGAGGGGGTCTGCCATCTTCAGCTTTCACCTTGAAGTTAAAGGCTCTGTTTTCTAAACCAATAAGGCTCTCCTTGACCTTAACAACCCCAGTGGCAGCATTAATTTCTACAAGGTCTTCTGCCACATCTTCCACAGAGTCAACAGAGTAAATGACATCTGCATTTGCACCTTCATCGGCATCGTAAGCCAGTACCTGGATGACAGGGGAGCCTTTGCTGACATTGGACTGGATAGACAGTGTGTACTCAGAGGCTTTGAACAGAGGTGGGTTGTCATTCTCATCTGTAAGAATTATTTTCACGGTGCAGAAGGCCACCTTCCCACCCCCATCCTTGGCCATGACTTTAATGGCAATGACTCTCTCTGTGGAATTTTCCCTGTCCAGCTTTTGCAGTGTGGAAATACAGCCTTTATTGTCTATGGAGAACTTCTCATGGGCGAGTTTATTTATGATGGTGTAGTCTATGGTGCCATATGGGCCACCATCTGGGTCAATAGCCAGCAGCTCAATCACTTTGGTTCCTATCTCAGCATTTTCTGCTAGCTCTGCCTCGTACACATTCTGCTGAAAAGAGGGGCTGTACTTATTGGCATTTGTGGTGTTGATATACACAGGCACAGTGCTCTTGAAAACTCCATCTGAAGCAGAAACTCTGAGATTGTAAGATGGCTCCAAGTCCTTTTTGCAGCGGTTGAACATGGATATTATCCCAGAAGTGCTGTTGATGGCAAAATGCCTGTTGTCATTACCCGAGAGGATCACGTATTCCAGCCGGGTGGTGTCTCCACTGTCAGGGTCCAGGGCCTGGACTTTGATCACGATGTGCCCACACGTAGCCATTTCACTGACCTTGGCTTCATACTGAAGCTGGCTGAACTCAGGGGGATTGTCATTGATGTCTGTCACATCTACAATTACCAGGGCATCGCTACTGAGTGGAGGCACCCCGTGATCTGCAGCTCTGACTTTAATGCGGAACTGTTGATTTGTTTCATAATCAAGTGCCTGAGCTGTTGTTACTTGCCCTGTGCTGGCATCAATACTAAAGAACTGGGCAGCATCTGAACCATCATCCATGATCTGATAGGAGACCACTTTGTTTCTACCTGAATCCTTATCAGAGGCAAAGAGTTGGACAACAGGGGTCTGTGGTGGCAAACTCTCTGAGACAGATGCTGTGTAAATGATCTGAGAAAATATGGGGGGGTTGTCATTAATGTCTTCTACCTCCACCTCTACTCTGGCTTCTGAGAAGGATCCAAGTGCTGTGTCTGTGGCTCTAACAGTGAATGTGTGTTTTGTCTCTAGCTCATAGTCCAGCTGCCCTGTGACAGTAAGGACACCAGTTTTGAAGTCGGTGTTGAAGAGTTTCAGGGAATCTTCTTCCACAATGTTGTAGATGAGGCGCAAACCTTCAGGGCTGCGGGCCTGGATGTGGAGGATAGATGTGTATGGGGGGATGTTTTCTGGCACCTTCACTCGGTAGTACAAACTTTGGAACAGAGGATTGGACCTGTTCCTCACACTGATCACAACCTCCTCTTCAGCGTGCAGGGGAGGCTCTCCTTTGTCCTTAGCAATGACTCGGAGGTTGTATTTATTTACTGCTTGATAATCAAGAGGCCTCTTAAGGGAGATGTCTCCTAGATAAGGGTCTATCCAAAAGTATTTGTAGTCCTCTGCAAATGAGTAGGTAACAGCTCCGTTATCCCCTATGTCTTTATCTGTTGCTGACACTTGAAAAAGGACATCCCCTGGCTCTGTGCCGTCCTGCACCGAGGTGTAGTATGGCACATTCTGAAACTGCGGGGGGTTGTCGTTGACATCCTCTACATAAACCCTGACTGTGGCTTGGGACACTCTTGGTGGCTTCCTGTTGTCCTTCACTTCCACAGCTACCTCGTGCACGTCTTGCATTTCGCGGTCAAATTTCACACCCTTGGTCTGAAGAATTCCTGAGGCTTGGATCATTTTGAACCTTTCCTTTTCATTCAAAAGCGAATAGGAAAGGGGTTCATTTAGCTGATACCCTCTGACCCCAAGAATGGTTAGAGTTTTCTCGTCTGTAGAGTTCTCCATCACAGTTGCTGTATATACATCTTGATCAAATTTCAAGCCGCTACCTTGTGCCCGAGTTAAATTTAGCCTAACCAGAGCAGTACTTTTATACAAGCCATCACCAGCTCTGACTGTGAGCTCTCGGTAGCTTCTCAGGCCAGTGGTGTTAAGAATGGAGATGAGACCTGTGAGTGGGTGGATATGGAAAGCATTATCAAGGTTCCCTTCCATGATGCTGTAGGTCACCTCTGAATCTGCATCTTTTGCCTGCACTGACAAAAGCTCCATCCCTGGGTGGGCAGGCAGCAAGACAGAAATGTCATAAGTGTCTTTGAGAAAGACTGGAGGTGAATCATTGACATCTTTTATGTGGATTGTGACCTTGGCAGGCTTGGATGCAAACAAGCTGGGACTTCCACTGTCATGCACATGTACACTGAAGTGGAAAACTGGGGTGAGCTCAAAGTCTATATCAGCACGACTGGTCAGCGTCCCTGTGCTGGGATCCACTGTGAAATATATCTGTGCCTCTGGTTCCAAAATCTCATAGACCAGCAGAGCATTGGAGTCTTGATCAGCATCTGTTGCATAGGTCACAAGAGGAGCATTGCTTTCATCCAGAACCATGCTTTGGGATGGGGCATTCTCCATGATCCAGCCAATGAAGGAAGGCTTAACGAAGACAGGCACATTGTCATTCTCATCTATGACATAGATAAGCACCACTGCATCCATAAATGCTCCAGCCATGTTGGTGCCACGGACTTTCAACTGGTAAAAAGACACCTGCTCAAAATCTAAGCTCTTCTGAGTGGAAATCAGGCCTGACTGATAGTTCATGGAGAACACTCCATCTCCATTTCCATCTTTTATTTCATAGCTGACTGGTGACAAGCTTGTGGCTGAAACCTGGATCAGGGGAGAGCCAATAGGAGTGGATTCACTGATCTCTGTGATGTATTCGGCCTCTGGAAATTTTGGAGGGGTTCGATCCGAGGGTCTAATGTGGACATGTACTGTAGCAGAATCTTTAAGCTGAAGAACCCCCTGATCTTCTGCCTTTACAATAAGAGTAAATCGCTCCTGCCTGGATGGGTCCAGCTTCCGGGCAACTGTAATAATTCCAGAATATGGGTTGATGCTGAATAAGCCTTCCCCATTACCTGCAACAGAAATTACAGAGTGAAGAATGCACACATCTTACTGGTCTTGGTTTTCTGAACCTCTTTTTTCATAGATTCTCCTGATTTCAGATCTGATTACCATCTGTTTCTTTTACTGGGAGAAATTAATTCATTTCTAAATAATTTTAATTGTAAGAACAATGAACCCATTGAGATTTGTGAGCTAACATTTGAATCAATCAAAATGTAAATTGGAGATAAACACCCTTCTAATTTAAGCATATTTAGTGGTGGCAGAGCATGTGCTTGAAGCTTTTGCCTTGTGTGCAGAACATGGCAGCAGAGACAGTACTAGTTCCTTCAAGCCCTGTCATGCTTGTAATTACCAATACTTCAGAAGCAATTAAATTCCTCAGTCCTTGATCTAAATTGCAGTGAGAAAGATGGAGCAAAGGATGGCTTGTCTCCTGCGAAGAATTTACAGGCTAAATAGGCCATGTGGCAGAGACATAAATACTTAAGTTTTAACCTTTATAGTGAATGATAAAATATTTGCCCACTGAGCACGAATGACTCAAAACCACCACCAGTCAATGCTGAAAGGGTTCTCACCATTCCTTGAGGATGTGTTTCTTGGTAGAAATGGTGGAATGATGATGACTGTTGTGGGACTTGGAGTACTTTTGCCTAACAACTGAATAGTTCCCATTGACAAAGAGGAATTTTGTCCCATGAACTCAGATTTTAGATTGTTCTAACTCATCCAGTCACATTTTTTCTTAGACCAGTGACTCAACATTAAGCTGTCTTCTTAAGAAAAGATGCTAATATTCCATAATATGGAAACTACCTACTCACTCTAGATTCTTTTCCTGGGTAGAAAGAAAAATCTCATTTTAGAACGTGCAGCCATTTGCTGTTCTTTGCAACAGCAAGAGAAAAGCTGATCAAGTGGCCACCAGTTAGAGCATGGTAATGCAGGTATGATCATAACCTCAGCTGCCTTGTTGCATGGCTCTCACCTGCCTGAAGGGAGTAGTGGATTTCAGCATTGGCTCCCTGGTCCTGATCGAGGGCTCTGACTTGTATAACCTCTGTGCCCACCACTGCCGAGTCCAGCACTTCTGCTTCGTAATGGATGCTGCTGAACTGGGGAGGGTGAAGGTTGCAGTTGTCCACGTGGATGATGACTCGGACAAAGTTCCGCTTGATGGGCACCTCCTGGTCTCGTACCTGAATGGCAGAGGGACAGCAGGAACAGTCACACTCAGGGACAAGCCAGTCTTGCCTGCACCATCTTCCAAGCAACTCATGAACAATCTCACAGAGGGGGGTGTTTTGCAGTGGTACCGACCCCTCGTCTGGGAATGAGCCTGGAAGTTTCAGCACCAAAGCTCAGCCCTGAGTTTGAAACCAAACATTAAATATTATGCACTGTGTTTTCTTTTGTAAGAATCCAGTGGCCCTCCAAAGAAGGAGGTTAGAGGAATGCAGGGTGTTAACTACATTTAGCCATAGAGTAAAGGTTAACACCCTGCTTTTCTCTTCCCTATTGTTCCAGACAAATCCTCCCTTAAAGGCTAGAACCACATTTAATTTCTCCAGTGACCCACATATCCCAGCCAAGCTGGTGGACTCAGCAGGGCTTGGTTAGGACTCACCATCACTGTGAGGGTGTGCTGAGGCATGGGCTGGGAACTGAAGCCTTCTGCTGTTGTGAGGGCTCCACTGCCTGGATCCAACTGGAAAAGTCTCGTGCTTTTGGGGTCCACACTGCCATGGATGGTGTAGATGAGCCCCTTCCCTTTGTCCTTGTCTGTTGCACTGACTCGAAGGATTTCTCTCCCTGAAGGGGTATCTTCAGGAATCCACATCTCATAATGGCTCTCAAGAAACTGGGGGCGGTGCTGATTGATGTCAATCACATGGATAAATGCCTGTGAGGGAGACAGCTCAGTGAGAGCAGCAAATGGATGTGCAGCCATGTAAAATCTCAGCTACCAATCCTTCCTGGGTGTTGACATACTCTGAGTGCCATAACCATCACAGTTTTCCAACTCTTGGAGCTTTCCCATCCATGATGACTGGGAGCCCTTTTGTCTTTCATCCGAAGGAACTCCTGCTGTGCCTTGCCCCTCATGTTTTTCAGTTGGCTTCCTCTCCTTTTTTAAAATCTCTCCAGTCTGGCATGGCATTCAGAGTGAACGTGCCTGCACTTGGCACATGGGGAAACAGTCACAGCCTGCCGTGGAAAGCAGCAGTGGCTCAGCTGTGGTGCCAGCTCTGCTGGCTGGTGCCTACACAGCAACCCCATTATTTACTCAGCAGAAAGCTGACAGAAGGGGGATATTTGGTAAAAGAAGGGAGGGGCTGACCTATCTCAAGATACTTCTGTTATTTTCAAAATATTTCTGATATTTTCAAAAATTTCTGTTCCACCCCTTTTAGCCAAGTCTTCCTTTCTGCATTTAACAGCTCTCCCCAGGAATCCTGAATCCTGCCTGGGAAGTCACTACTTTCCTCTGTGTGGTCTCCTACCCTGGCTGTCCTGACCCTCCTGCTGATGTGCTTCCTGCATCTTAGGAAGTCCCAACCAAGTGTAATAATTTGCTTCCTTTAGCAAACCTGAGCATGCCACAGGGGTTTTGCACAAGCAGATTTCTTGACATCTGTTAGCGGCCTTGAGTGCCAAAATAAACGTAGGGATGAGATGCAAGGTGGCACACCAGGCAAGGTGGGGCTTTGTTTATTTGGAACAATACTTGAAGATAGTTGAGACAAGTGGCCATCCGTTAGCATTTAGCATCACGTTCCACAGGAATGGTGGAGCTCCTCACTCATCACCCTCCACAGTGAATTTCCCATGATAAGCGTCACTGACAGGTGACTCACGCTCTAGGTCTTCCTGTGCAGCAAGGGCTGGATTTTTGGCTGCTTCTTAAGTGTGGAGAGAATGACTCGTGAAAGATCGAGCCCTGAACACCCCTCCTCAGGGTAGGTAAAGATGGGCAAATATCATCATTTTAGCTGGGGCTCAGGGACATGCCTGAGAGTGAAGTGCCTCCTTTCACCAGCACTTTGTACGTGGCAACTCAGAGCACACAGCATCTCTACAGCTGCCCCACTCACTCCCTGGGCCTGAACTCACCTCTTGCAGATGCATTTGTGTTGGCTGTACCTGGGCTAACATATCCCAGGAACACCCCCTGGCATGGGAATGCAGACCCAAGCCTGATCTAATTGCGTACACACTTTCCTTAAGATGTTGCCCCAGATGTGCTGGAATTCAGCCTGAGCAGCTGAGACCAAGCTGAGGTGTGAGTGTGTGAACTGCCAGCCCAGCTTGGCTGGTGCTGTAGATGTGTCCTTGCATGCTGGCTGGGATCAACAGAAAAGGCACAGGCTTTCCTGGACCAGTTGTGTTTCCAACAACATAAAAACAACCTTAGCTTGGCATAAGTAAGAGTTGGATCACTGTGTAATGTAAGATCACAGTGTAAGGAGATTCCTGTGCCTGGCACCTGATCCAGAGCTCAGCAGATTCAGAAGAAAGGTTCCCTTTGGCACATGCTCCCTCTCAATGGGGTCTCCACTAAAGAAAAAAACATTACCTGGGTTTTGATCGTACTGGACCCATCAGTGACTTCTACTGTCAGGTTATAGCTTGACTTCTTCCTTGCATCCAGGGGTCTTGCAATGACCATGCTGCCTGTACTCTTTTCAATGTCAAAATCCATGTCATCATCACCACCTGCGACAAGGGAGAGATGGAAAGGGGAAACAGGAGTTACTGTCAGCTAGATTAGGGATAGTGCCATAGGTAAGGCTTCTCCCAAATCTGGAAACTCAAAACAACATGAGATAGATAGATAGATAGATAGATAGATAGATAGATAGATAGATAGATAGACAGACAGATTGAGACACAGAAGCTACGGAGACCAAGGAGAAGCTGGACAAAGAGGCAGTCACAGATGGTGATAAAAGAGTGTGAAAGGGAAGGTGAGCAGAATTAGAGAAAATGAAGAGGAGGAGAGAAGGGGAAAGGATGCACTTATCCATGTGATGTCCTGGCTAGATTGGCAACAGGCACATTTGAGCATTGATTTATTTGCATAAAGTTTCCAGCCATGCAGCATCACTGGCTTAGCATGGATCAGGGACCTGCTGGGTAGAACAGGGCTCTTGCTGACTTCTGATTCAAGGTCACACTGTGGCCATATCAGCACTGGTCCTCATTACCATGGCTGGGAGCCTGTGAGCTACCTGAATTCCCAACACACCAACAGTTGGGGAGGCAGACGGTGCTTCCAGGGTGAGCAGGGCCTGTTGCCTCCAACCCAGAAGGCTGAGAAGTGCCAGGAACAGCAGGCCTGAGAAGCTCAGCAGCAGAAGGCTGTCCCTCACCCTACTGCTGCTCAGCCCTGGCATGGCAGCTCCTTTCTCATGCCTCGCTTGCTGGGGCCAGTTGGGCCCCTCTTGCACAAAACCCTGCAAAGCTGCTCTGAGATATGGAGAGGCTGAAACAGTTTTCTGTGATTTATCCCACATATCAGCTTCTTTCCTCCTGGCTACTGGATGCTCTGGACTCTTTTATTCTATTACCAGCTGGTAAAATATTTGCTGGTTGTAAAATTATGTATCTTCCCTTCCTGGAGGAATGCAGTGCTCACCAGCCATCTGGACCACTGCTCTCCTCCTGGGAAGGAGACAGAAAGAAGCAGACAGAGAGAGATGCCTGGATGTCTTTCCCTGAGAAAAGAGGGAAGGTGGATGTTGCTTTGTCAGAGCTTTTGCAGACTCCATCAACCCCAGTGACAGAGTGTTTGTGGTCTGGGAAAGGTGAAACTTAGAATGAGGTGTTGAGGCCTCCTGAATCTCTGCATCACCCTCTTGGTTTCCAGCTATCACGAACTTTCCTTCCCTTGAAGGGAAAATAAAATCCTGTCTTTTTCCACCAGCACAGAAACTAAGAGAGCCTTGAGCATCACTTGGTACACTGGGTACTGGGAAAGATAAGGCCAAGCTGTACTCCAGCACTCAGCAGGGAAATGATGGGGTAGCATTCAGAGGAATACACCTTTAAATCTTCAGACTCAAGCAGACACTACTAATGCTGGATAAACCTTTCACTGATATTGCCTTGCTCCTTGTAGCATTGTATCTCTTGTTGCTTAATTGTATTTATACACCATTATCCTTGCCCTAACACAGTGAGGGGAAAAACTATTCACCTGCCCAATTAAGGCTTTGTCTGACAAGGGCAGGCCCTGCAGGCAGTACCAGGGAAAGGCTGTGCAAGGTAGATTGGGGCACCACTTCAAAACATCAAATTACGTGAGCACAATTGGCCCTCGTTGGTAGGACCAGTTCTGCACACGCTGCCTGCAGAGTCCCCTGGGGTGACAGCCCACGTCCCCTCAGAATTGTGTGTCTTAGAGGAGGCCCTAGAGTTCCACATTCCATGTCTAAATCATCCCTGGGATGTGGTGAGGTGGAAGGGAGAGCCCCACAAGTTAGGGCAGACCAGGTGTTTGAGGAATGCTTCCTTCTCAGTTCCCTGCTCAAGACTCAACACGGAGGGAGATACAGGGGCTGTCCGGAACACCCAGCCACACACCTGCATCCTTGCAGGCACTTTGACAAAACCAACAGTGTCACCTGATTCCCAGGAGGAGCTGGCACTGGCATGCCCTGCCTCTCATGCGACATCGGAGAACACCTCAAACATGGGCAAGTTCCAGAATGTCATTTAAAAAGTGTGTTAGGTAATTGCACTTGGCAGCAGAGGCCTTGGATGGGCAGCTTTGTCTAATGGCTGTTTAAACCTTCTGGTGCCCGTGAGAAAGCTCTCCCCATAGCTCACCTACACCTAAAGCAAACAACTTCATTAGCTCAGGCATGCGAGCGCTGAAAGCCAAGGGAGCCGGAGCAAACGCTCCCAGACACCGCTGCCCTGCTCTAATTTCTGTGTCTCACCTGTGATATTAAACCACACTTGGCTGGGGCCCATCTCGATGCTGATCACTCCCACCATGTGGTTCACAGGATCTGTTTCCATCACGGCGAAGTTGAAGTGGGGTTCATCGAAAGCCAGTGGTTCTGAGGAAGGGCTGGGCCGGGCAACCCAGCTGATGTGAAGTCTCACGTGGGAGGAGAGCGGGGGGCTGCCACCATCTGTGGCCTTGACCTGCCGAGAAAGGCACATGCAGTCAGGGAGAAGGCCGAGTTAGCTCATGGGAACTCCACAGAAAGCTCCTTCTCCCACCCACCAGGAGTTTCAGCTCCCAGTGTGCCCAAAATCCCATGAAACAAATCTTGAGCCAGTGGTCCGTGCTCTGGCTGCTTCTGAGGCAGAGCCATGCAGACCAAATTCCTCTTTACCATCAAGTAAATCTGCCAAGCTCTGTCCATAGCAGAGACCAGGATCACAAGTCTTATTGCAAGGAGCCACAGACTCTGAGAGGGCTTTGAGCATCCAAGCTCCATGGCCTGATCAGAATGCCAAATAGAGGCATGATGTTCAAGACTGTACAGGCTGGGTCCATAACCATATGGGATCACGGATCACTGTATTCCTTTCTGAAGGTTAGGTTGGACAGTTAATTTTAAATTTACTGTCCATTTTTAATAGGTTCCTACCTTCTGCATTTCCCAGCATTCCCTCCCAGTTTCTCTCCCTGAAAACAATTCCCTTATTCAAGCTCTCCTCCCACTGCTGCATTTTCTCCATCTCTTTCCTTTTATCTTTTCTGTTTCTGAACCCTTTTCTCTCTTTCCTCTCCACCCATTTCTTCCCATCAGCTCTTTGTGTTTCCCTCTTCTCTCACCGTGAGTATGTTGTATTCGGAGGCAGGAAAAGCTTTCCTGGAGAAGACTGTGCCAGTTGTGGGGTTGATGGTGAATATCCCCTCCTCCTCCTCCTCGATGGTGTAGGTGATGTGGCTGTTCTGGCCCTGGTCACGGTCAGAAGCGATCAGCCTGTAAACTGGCACTGGGGTCTCTGAGGCCTCTCTCTCGGGGAGCTGCACCATGAAGAGCTTGTGGGGGAAACTGGGAGGGTTGTCGTTGGCATCCAGGACTTGGATCACGACTCTGCTGGTGGACTTCAGGGTTGGCTCTCCGTTGTCAGAGACAGCCACCTGTCAGCAAGCAAAGGGAGTAGGTGACAGGGCCCTCAGACATGACCTGGAGTGTGACCAGCCAGCCTCCATCCTGGTGGGCAATGAACTCAGCCAGGGGTGTTCATGTTGAGTCTGCATTTTATCTCAACATTTTCAAAGGCACTGCTCCTCTGTGCAGGGCAAAGCCTGGTGGCTTTAGCAGGCACTGTGCAGGGCTGGTCCATGCACAGGGGGATGAGTTTGCAGGGCTCCTGCTCCCAGCTGCTCTGGGCAGGTGGTCAGGCTGGTCACTGGAGATGACGCTGCTGAAAACGTTCGTACTGCAATGGTTTGGCGAGGTACCAGCCATCCTCACCCTGCCCTGCCTGTGCACGCTCACAGCATGTGGCATTGCAGTGAGAAATGTGTTATCCCACATCACCCTGATGGACTCAAAAACCTCCAGATCCCTCTGACCGGAATATTCATAGCTGGGAGCAGCTGAGGATGGGGGCTGGTGACCAAAGCCACACAGCAATGTCTGATACAGTGAGATAAACGAGGCTGGATCTCTCTGGCTTGCTCTTTCCCCCATAATGTATAAACCCTCCTGCTAGAGGACAGTTCCAGTCCTCTTCTGCATTCCCACAGCTTCCAGAGCAGAAATTTTGCTCCAGTCCTCAGCAAGAAAATAATAAACCCCAGCAGTACTGCTGCAGCTGTCTCTTGGGTTAACACACACCATTTAATTAAGTTTCCCAGCAGTTGGGAGCTGATGGGATGAGATTCTTTCTCTGTGCTCCGACTTGCAAGGAAAGCTCTTTGAGGACTTAATACACTTGTAGGTAAATAAAGCTAATTACAATCATCATTACCCACCTCTAGGATATGTTCAGCCTTGTATTCTCGATCCAGCTGCCGTGAAGTCGTGGAAATCAGACCTGCCAAGAAAGAACCCTTTGAGCTCCAAGACTCAGCATGCAAGAAAAGCCAGGGCTGATCAGATCCCTGAATGCCCAAGATCAGCCTGCCCACCTGTCCCGTTTCAGGTTCCCTTTGTGATCAGAGGAGAAAGACAGATACCCCCAGAGGGTAACCCATCCCCTCCCAGTGTGAATCCCTCTGTGGAGGTGTTGCTCTTGCTCTCTGATCACAGAGACCACGGAGGAGGGGGAACACCAACCAGATGCCTGCATCAGTTGAGGGTTGGCAAGGCATTAGGTGAGAAAAGCTGCAGGACCATGAAAACAAAACTTTTCTTATGCCTCTAAGTAAAAAACATTCTGCATGTGCTGGCACAAGCCTGGCCTCTTAACAAGTCCCAACTCCTGTTTTCCCTGTGCTGAACCTTGCTCTTTGTAATTTACAGTGTTTTGACAAAAGTTTGTCTTCTGTCTTGGGAAATACCCTCTATTCGACTGCTAGAACAAATGCATTCAGGCTAAAAATAAGGCAGAGAGTTGATAATAATGATGGTGAATTATTTAAGCCTTTCTGAGAGACAGGATGAGTCCTCCAACAATTGCAATATTTGAGGGACTTCTGAAAAATACACAGCAGTTTAACCACAGGGA
Organism: Lanius collurio; assembly: GCA_020086605.1. Lineage (NCBI taxonomy): Eukaryota > Metazoa > Chordata > Aves > Passeriformes > Laniidae > Lanius > Lanius collurio. The sequence continues at coordinate 6,288,909 of JACBWW010000029.1, read as the reverse complement.
ATAGGCTGGATGAAGGAGGGAGGAACTGTGGCTATAATAAACTAGAGCTGAAACAAAATCATCATAATTGCCTCTTTTTGGCCTGTCCATGACTAAGCTGAGTAGATGCAAGTGTGGAAAGGATGGAATTGAGATTTCTGTTTCCATGTCTGGTTTCATAACAGTCCTTGCAGAGTGCCCTGACTTAACTTTTGGGGAAAAGCAGCTCTAGATCATTTTCACAACTGCTTTACCAATGATGGAAATCGTATGTGTAATGTTTGACCTCTTGAAAGTCATCAAGTCTGACACCTGTGAGTGCTTTTGTCCACTCCCAGTTATCAAGGTCTCTCTCTTCCTTGTGAAGGGACGTTCTGCTTTTCCACACCAACGAAAGGGAGGGTGAGTTTCCCTGAGCACAGCAAGCAGTGACCCAGGCTCATGCTACTCTGGGAAATGCTTTGCATGCGATGCCCTGTGCATGTGCAGTGGTGTGAGCATGTGCAATTGTGTGTCCTGGGAGACTTGTAAATCCCAGCTGCACAAACCCATCTCAACTCTCATTTCTGGTCCAAGGACAGAAAGCTTTAATTAATATTATCATCTTCAGTTGTACCATGCTTTTGGTGCATGTCTGTCTGAGCATGACAGGCAGGAGAAAACTTCAAATGGCTGCAGGAAAGCAACTGGAGGAGGGAGCAAGGAGAAGCTGCTTGGAGCATGACTACTGTTCCCCGTTTCCACTTGTTCTCTGGGATTATTCACACTTGGCACCAGCCATGGTGCTAAACATTTATTTGATGCCTTTATAATCATAAATCAACACTCCTTTATGTGTTATGACAAGATGGCTTGAAAAATTCTGTTTGCTTGTCTGTCACAGTGGTTTATTCTCTCCCTAATTATCCTTTTAACATCTCAGCAGGTGAAGAGGACTCAGCAGAGAGCCCACTGGAGCTCTTGAAACTTTCCCAGGTTAGTGAGAGGCTGTAGGGGTCCATTAACAGGAAAACTCATGGAAATGCTCTCCTAATGGGGGCTTGGAGAAGGAATTGCAGCAGCAGTTCATGGAGATCTCTGATGCTCCTGTCCCAATAGGTTGGCTACTGAGCCCACAACTCCAGCTACCTCAGGGAATGCTTCACAATTTTGGCCTAACAAGCCCACAGGACACACAGATATTGACAAGAGAGCTGCCTGACACCCATGTGCACACTGGGGATGTTTCTGGCTTATGAGATTGAAAAATCCACTTGCAGCAGACTTACACCTTGTTTGCACTGGATTACTGCATGCCAGCTGATGGAAGGGAACTTAACCACTCTGAAGTGGCTATCTGGATTTGCCTGGCTGTACCCTGAAATTCTTTCATGACTTAATGAAAAACATGAAAAAAACCAGAATCATAGCTCAGCTTTCTAGTGCTGGAGGAGGAGGACTGCAGTGAAGGCAGATGAACTGGAATTTAATAACACTCTTGAATGTCTGTACCACTGAAGATGCTCAGATCTCCCAGGGAGTAAGAGCTGACTCTGCTCTCTATCACGTAACCTGTAGTGTATCCCAGCTGGGAGTCTCACCAGATGGAATTTTTTAGTTTATCTTCACATCTGCTGAGCCACAAGGCAAAGGGCTGGCTTCTCCTCCTGACCCCAGGCAAATGCTGTCCCTTACTCCACACCCAACCAAGGCTCCCAGCTCCCCCCTCTGGAGCCAGTTACCACTCTGCCCTGGGATCTGAAAGCCCTTGTGGTTAATTAATTAGGGTTAATCACTCTAATTCCCGTTTGGAGCCGCGGCAATGCCGAGATGCACAGACTGACAGCAGTGTTCACACGGCCACGGAGCACCCGGAGGTGGGGAGATGGACACTGCACACAATTCCTGAGAGGAGCCCGCTGGAATTAATGCACATTTTCATCTGTTGCTGCTTGGTTATACACCCTGTGAGGCCAGAGGGCTAAAATGGAAGTGGAAGCTGTTATTAAAGGGGAACTGCCATCAGCTTTTGTGGCCTGGGGACACAGTTCCTTGGTTCTTTCTCCTGTCCCCTACAAGGCCTGGGAAGTTCATGTTTAGTTTTAATGAGTGTTTTGTGTGTGCATGTGCATGTGTATGAGTTATCAGCACCCTGCCCTGCTGGAAAACCCCATCCAGCCCGTCCCATGGGACTTGTGATGGAGTTGAGTGGGTGTCCTTCATTTGTGTTCTTGCATGAGGCCCTGAAGGTTTCTGCTGAATCCTACAGAGACTGAACAAAACTGTCAAAGGTCCTAATTACACCTGTCCAATTAGCCAAGCTCTGCATCCACCTGAAGGTCCAGAAAGAGTCCCTTCTGTTGCCTGCACGCAGGCAGGCACAGACTGTGCTCCAGCAGCCTGTCTGCACTCAGAAAAGGGAAAGGATTGTCTGCCTTTCTCCTGCTTGCTGCCTGGAAAGGGCAGAGAGGAAGGCTGGTCATGTTGGAACAGGAGCACCAAAATTACCAGGGCATTGTTGTCAGGGAACAAAAAATAATAATAACTTCTGCTGGCAAGAGCAGGGCTGGGGTGGAGGTTGCTGGCCTCCTGCCCTTGCTGCAGGGGGGGAAATCTAAGATAGTTAAAATAGCCAGAATCAGGTTTGCAGGCACTGAGGCTTTCACAAGAGCCTGAGAAGGGAAGAGGTTGCTCTCCTGAAATTCTCTTGTCTCACTCCTGCCTCCATTTAACCTTTTTTTCCTTCTCCACCTACCACCTCACCTCTTGTTCTGACCCTGCTGTGCACTGCTCCATGCTCAGCTGTGTGCTATGCTGATTTGGGGAGCAGCCATGCAGCCATCCCTCAGACCTAAAGAGCAGGATTTCCTCAGAGAAATGCAGGGAACCACAGGCATCCTGGGGAAGCCCATGGACACTGACACAGCACAAGAAACACCAGAAGAACAAGCACTAGATAAGAGCCGGAGACAAATAATCCAAAGTAAAAGGATTCTCCAAACAGCCTTCCAGCAGGATGAATGGCTTCATCCTGACTCTTCCTGCCACAGCCTCCCAGTTCCTCCTGGTCCTGTCTGGACTCGAACCCCCTTCACACCAAACCCTGCACAAAGCAAGCTGAAAACGTTTCCAGCAGAAGAATACCCCAAACCCTACTATCTGCCCATCTCTCCATGCAGCTCTCTCTCCCTGTCTCCCACAAACACTGCTCCACACCAGCTGCCAGGCTGGGCTGGAGAGATTCCATCGCCGATGGCACAGAGCTTTCATCTCAGTGCTCAGTTTTGCTCCCTCTTCTCATTAGCCTTTCATGTATTTTCCCCCTTTTTCTCCACCCTCTTTAGGGAACTGAGAGTTGGAAGATCTTGGAGCCTTTCTGTGGTAGTTTGGGGATGCTGGAGATGCCCAGGACAGTTACCATGGCCATTCCTGGTTCCCTGCAAGGCCTCAGGAGAATTCAAGGGGCCTTTCTCGTTATGTCTCCACTGGCCAATCCACCCCTGTGTCAAGGTACTGGATCAAACACAGAGCCAGGAGCAGAACTAGGTTACTTGCAATAGCGTGCCACTGTGCCCTAAATGATTATCCAGGGCTATTCTGCAGGGTTATTGTGGGTGTAGATACGCCTGTTGCAGGACATCAGGACCTCTATTCCTATCAGGACACGGGATGAGAACAAGCATCCTCCTCCTGCTCTCCCTTTGCCAAGAGGCCACTGCCAGGAATGTCCTACCTAGGAGAGACTCAGACTGACCTCTGGCTTATTTCAGTGCCAGTGTGATTTATTTGTCCTTTGATGACAATGACCATGTGGGATAGGACAAAAAGAGATGTCTTGATCACAGTCCTCTGCCCTGCACTGGGATAACCCTCTTTTTTTGAATACAATCCTGCACTAATGGGGATGACCAGGCTCTGAAAGACCAGGAGTTTATCTTCCAGTGCTGCACTATCAAGCTGACACCAAAGATTATTGTTTTATTCTACTTAATAGAGCAACAAGCCTGCAGAATGAAAACACCACTGGGTTTCCAACAAGCTGCCTAAAGCCCTGAACGTTAGACAAGCTGTGATACTGCTCCTGGCAGCAGCAGCAGACTTCTCTTTAGATACTATAAACATGAGGGAATAACTGCTCCGTTTATGCCAATGTTCACAGGTAATTATAGGTTCTTTTGGGTGACATGCAAGTAAAACAATGGATAACTGAATCCTCATCAGGCTTGGAAGCAGGACCTTAAACAACCTCCAGGCTCAGGGTTTAAAGAAGAGACCTCCAGCAACTGTCCAAGAGATAAGATCAGCCCATGGGTTTCTTTCAGAACTGACAAACTTATCACTCTTCTCATGCAAATCACCTGAGTATAGGGAGAGATGGAGAGGAGATGACTAATACCTGAGAGAGCTTTTTTTGGCTAAAATGGGGATTAATGAGTTGGCTTAGAGGTGAGGTGTCTCATTAGCAAACATTTGGATTTTGCCAGAGTCACTCATTGTGCTCTGGAACATGACATCGGACTGTGCAGGGCTGCGCTCGCACTGGGGTGAAAGCTTTGCCTGCAGCTTAAAGGCTGCATTTCCTGCAGGGTGCATGGCTGCTCAGCTGATGAGGGGAGCCAGCCTGGTGTCCTGATAGCCATCCTGCTCCACATCCCATTGAAAAAGCAGTGGTTTTATGCAACGAGGCTTCTGAAGGAACATCCCTGCATTGTGCAAGATGTCCCAGGGCTGGGTTGTGCATAGCTGGTTGGATTATGTGGGAAAGTTGGATGCAGAGCGATGTCCTGACCAGGCTAAAAAGCTTCTGGCAGTGCAGAGAGCTAGAGCTGTGGGCAGCAGTGGTCACAGTTAGCTGACATCTCCAGGTGCATTTATACAGTGTCATGTAAATACATCCTGTGAGGTTCTTGTTACAAAAGGATTTCAGTGTTTCATAATAATAATAATAGTAATTTCTTTCTTCCATTCCCCACCTAGCTAGCTGTAGAGCACTGCCAGAGAGCCATTACACCACTGGTAGCACACAGCTGAGAGCAGCTCTAGCCTTTTTCAATACATCCAGCTCCTCATCTGAGAGCAAGCTCCTATCCCGCTGCAGTAGCTGAACTGCTTTTATCATCTGCAGGAGATCAAAGTCATGCAATTAATCCTCTCCCATACTCAGGCTCTGTGCCCTCCCTTCCTTCTTCTCCCAGAAGCTGATGGCATGAAGGGCTCGGCACAGCTTTCCTTGCCAGACTGGCCCAATGTCAGCTCTGCTGGGATAGTTTGAGGAAGCTGTTTACACAAAACATCAGTGGGTTTTTGATGGCTCTGGAAGATCTGGTAAATAATCCTCAGATGAAAGATACAGTCTAGGAAGATGGCAGAGGAGGCTTACTACACTTACTACATTAATAGTGCTGGAGAATGGGTGGAGCCTTTAAGTGCAGTGGAATTCATTTTTGTTAATCCTGCCTGGGTCTGTCTCAGGAACAGTCACCTCCAGAAGGGTGTTGCCTGGCTCAGGCTGTGCAACAGAGCAGTTGTTTATAAGGGGGAGGATTAAAAACAACTGCTTAGTTCTGTTTAGGGCTTTGAAAGTAGCACATTTGTGTCATTCTAAGAGCCATCTGGATGCAAATCGCAGCCCTCAGGTTGAGGGTTTCAATCCTCAGACTCCCCACAGAGTGTATTTGAAGACTGGGACTTTCACTGCAGGAGGAAGGTGTGACAAAGGCACCTGTGTGGGCTGTTTACATTGAATATGTAACATCTTCTGGGCACCTGGAAGCCTCAAAAACAGATGCTGAGCTGGGTCAGTCTTACCTGTAATGAGGTTAATGGTGAAAAGTCCTTGAGGATTTCCAGTTAGGATGTGAAAAGTCAGTCTTCCCTCTGAGCTAGAGTCTGGATCGAAGGCATCAAGCTGAAGGACAGAGGTATTTGGTGGGGAATTCTCCATCACAGACGCATAGAAGACAGGTCTGGACATCTGAGGTGGGTTGTCATTGGTATCAGTAACTTCAATATAAATTTCAGTCACAGAGGACAGAGGAACTGTTCCCAGGTCAAGGGCTAGCACAGTCAGCCAGTAGTGAGACGTTCCCTCTCGGTCGAGTGATCCTATGGTCCGTATGGTGCCTAGGAGAAGGACAGAGAGTGTTTGTGAGGGATTTAAGCAAACCAGTCCTTGATGCCAGAGCAGTCTGTGTCTCAAGTCTGCTTCCTGCTCTTTGCTGCAGACACAAATTCTAGCACCCACCACGTTTGGCTGTGAGATTGTGTGGAAGCTGAGGGCTTGCTTGTGCTGAGGGTCATTTCTGTTACGAGCGAAAGAGAAGACCTCAGTATTTTGGGGGAGGACAGACATTGATTTGCCATTATTTTAAGGAGAAAACCCCCTGCTTATTCCTACCCCCATACAGGGATAGACAGTATAACCCTGCACAAGCAAGAAAGGCTTGAATGCATACAACATTGTAAACAGTCAGGCCAAACACAGCAGCTGGTTTAAGCCTTCAAGGTACACTATTAAATTAAGATGTCCTTACCTGTGTCCTTTTCAATGTGGAAGATGGACAGGCCAGTGCCTTCTCGGAGGAAATACTGAACCTCTCCATCTTTGCCCCTGTCGATGTCCTTTGCTGTGACCACCATCACTGACGTTCCCCTGGGGCTGTTCTCCTGCACCCAGCCTTTGAAGACAAAGGAGGCAAAGCGTGGTGGGTGCAAGTTCTCGTTGACATCAATGACGTTCACTTCCAGGTGGCAGAGGGAAGAGCGAGAGAAGGGCTTCCCACCGTCACTGACCTGCACCGTTAGATTGTAAGAGTCCCTCTTCTCATAGTCCAGCTCCTTCTCCAAACGGAGTGCCCCAGTCAGCTTATCCACATGGAACATCATCTCCTCATTGTTAATGAGGCTGTACCTCACCTCCCCACCAGAGCCAGCATCAGGGTCAAAAGCCTCCAGAAAGAGGAGAATGGTCCCCACGGGCAGGTCTTCGGGGACCTTCACACTGTTGAGGGCTGGGAGGCACTGTGGGGTGTTGTCGTTTACATCCTCCAGAGTCACCACGAGGTCCGTAACGGAGAACAGCTGGAAGCCTGTTTTGGGCTGGTCCCTAGCTTCTATTTTCAGCACATAGCAAGGCCACAGTTCTCTGTCTAGAGCACCTGTAACTGTCACTTCTCCAGAGACACTGTTAATGGCAAACTTGTCTGTGGGGGTTAGGAGAGAGTATTTTACTCTCCCATTGTCATCTGTATCAGCATCTTCTGCTTTCAGTTGAGCTATTGTTGTCCCTGCTGCTACATGTTCTGGTATTGCCACCCAATAGGCACCTTGAGAGAATTTAGGAGTATTATCATTGCTATCCAACACATTCACAGCCAATAGTTTCCAGGATGATTTTTGTGGTGTGCCAAGGTCATACACAGTAATGTTAAGAATGTAGAAGCTGGTTTGTTCATGATCTAAAGGAGAAAGGACTTGAAGGAGACCCAATTCCAGGTCAATGGTAAAGCAGCTGTCATCATTTCCATCTGAGATCACATAGACCAATTTTCCATTAAAACCAGTGTCAGGATCAATAGCTGAAAGGTCAGCAATAGTTGAGTTGATCGGAACAGTCTCTATGATATCAATAGATCGTGGAAAGCTGTCATCGAACTTAGGAGCATTATGGTTTATAAGGTGCAAGTTCAGAGATGTTTCATCATCCTGCCCATGGCCTTGAGACTGAGACTCGATGGAGTGTATGATGGTTTCTGTCAGCTGCTTCAAGACTCCTGTTTCCTCACACTGCATTTTGACGGGGAGACCTTGGCTGACCACAGTGATGTTTACAGATGTTGGCAAAGCGTAGTTCTCTCCATCTGTTGCAGTTATTTTCAAAGAGTAGAAAAGTGGCTGTTCAGAAGGAAGATCTCGCAGAGATATTCTAAGGGATATTACTCCAGAGATGGGATTCAGTTCAAAATGCTCTAACTCGTTGCCAGACTTGATTTGGTATTTGATATGCTGCAGCTCATCACTGTCGATTGCAGAGACTGTGGCCACAGGACTCCCAACTGGAAAGTCCCGTGGGATGGTGCCACTGCAGCTTGCCTTCTCAAACACAGGAGCATTGTCATTGACATTGCTCAGCGTGAGGGAGACGTACACCTCTGTCTCGTGGCGGAAGGGTGAGCCCCAATCTGATGCCCACACTCGCAGGTGGTACCATCTCTGCATCAACTCATAGTCCATTGACTTGGAGGTGGAAATGACACCAGAATAGGGGTCAATAACAAAGGGAACTGATTTCTGGTTGGCTATGCTGTAGGTGACAAAACCATTGTCTCCTTTATCTTCATCTGTAGCCCTTACTGTTAAGACACTGGTGCCAGGAGGAACATTTTCATCAAAAGCCCCATGGTACGAAGACTGAGTGAAACTTGGAGCATGATTGTTGCAGTCAGTGATGTCAACGATAACAGTTGTGGATGCATGACTGTTACTGGTTGTAACTTCAAGCTCAAAACTAGACTGCTCATGGAAGTCCATTGTTCTGACTGTAGTTATCAGTCCAGTGCGAGCATTGATCTTAAAGCTGGCGCTGTCAGAAGTAGGTCTCAAAATATATTTAAGATTTGGGAAAACTGGTGTGATCTTCACCATAACAACTTGGCTTCCAGCTGGGGAAAATTCACTGAGCTGGACCCGGTACACTTCTTTCTCAAACCTGGCAGAAACATACTTGGAGGGAGGTATGTGGACAACTCTGACAGGAGAGAACAGTGGTGGCTTGCTCTTGTCCTTGGCTTGCACACTGAGGTTGAAACCAAATGGGTAAAGCAACCAGTTTATCTCTTTGTTTGACACAATCATGAACTCAGTGCTCCCACAGTAGGATTTGATGGCTTTGAAATGTCTTCCTGGATCTCCATCCACAAACTCAACCAAATCAATCCCTGCTTCTGAGTCACCACTTTCTACAGAGAGAGTTGCATAGATAAAGTCTTCATCTGAGTCAGGTAATGTCACCTTCACCGAGGAGATAGAGGGGGGTTTCCTGGCAGATGGCTCCACTTGGATTGTGAGACTAGCCAAGTTCCCAAAGCCATTCCCCTCCATGATCTTTCTCATTCTGTCCACAGCCAAAACCTGCAGGTTATGCCTGCCTCGATGGGTGCTGTTCAGCCTGCCTGTGACCATAACTGCCCCCGTGGTGGGGTGCACGGTGAATAGGTTGGACCTGGTGTTGAGGGCATAGTAGAACTCAGCGTTCTGGCCAGCATCAGCATCAGTGGCACTGAGCATGCTGACCACTGTTTTCAGAGGAGTGTCTTCTCTGATGGACACTTTGTAGGAGGGGGGTGAAAAGAGAGGTTTCAAGTCATTTCTGTCCAGAATATGGATCAAGACTTTGGCCCAGGCTTCATAGGCAAAGGTGCTCTCTGTGGCCTTGATTATTAACATGTAACTGTCTTTGACCTCACGGTTTAAAAGTGCTGTGTTGCTGCTCCTGGTTCTTATTCTCAAGAAGCAGAAATCCCCAATCACGTGCTCCTCGGTTTTAAACAGACCAGTGCTGTCCCCAGAGGCTATTCTGTACCTGATGTCCCACTCAGGGTATTTTTTGTAGATACCCATTTTGACATAGCTCTCCACATAGGTCTTGGGGGCTGAATTCTCATAGATGGTGGCATTGTAGAGGAAATGGGTGAAGTGCAGAGGGGAAGTGCTGCTCTTCTCACAGCTCACCTTGTAGACCACACAATGCATCAGGAAAACAGCAACACTCAGGAAGTGCCTCCTGATGGAGATTTCCATGGTGTGGTGTCTCCTTGAGCCCTGCAGGAGTCAAAGGAAGAACACTGGTAATTTTCATTAAGGTCAGTGTGTTACAGGAGAAAGTCTGCAAGGGCTCAGCCTCACCTCTACCCTGCTCTTTCTACCCTGACCTTTACTGATGCAGTTGTTAGCTCAGCTCTTCTTCTTTCTGTCTCAGTGTCCTCCCACATCCCTATTCTGGCTCAGATTTCTTCTACTTTTTCTACTTCAGTTTCTGCATTTATAGAGGGCAAAATGTGCAAAGTCATGCAAGATGCTCTGATCAGGCTGACTTGCTATTCTGTGAAAAATCCTGCCATCCTCCCTTCATTCTGCCTTCTCCCAAGTCAAACAGCATATCTAAACCCTCCACCCCCAATCCAAACTCCCTCTTGTTTTGTTTCTCCAGCCTCGCTTCTCCATCTTAACTTCTCTCTCCACACAAGTTTTTGCAAAGCATTTTTGAGAGTCAGTAACAAACTGATTTATGTGCCTCTCTGTGGCTTGTCTTCCCTTTTCTCTCCCTGCGCTACAGGATGTGTTGTCCTTCCCCAGCAGTGACGCCAGCTTGTATAAATTCCTTCTGAATGTTGCACCTCCACAGTGGGGCCTTTCCAACAGCTTTCACTCACTTTCTAGTCAAGCCGTGTCTCAGTAACCTCCAAGTTCTTCTAATTCACAAGCTTGACCCTGTTGCCTCCTCTGTGTTCACTGAAGGTTTCCAGCAAGACACTTTGCCCATGTCACCCTCAGCCCTTGAGTAATGTCTCTGGTTCCTGCCTTCTCCCGGCAAAGCCCCAGGGTCAGCATTCCTGGGGAGGATCTGCCATCCATGACCACCCGCCATCAGCTTCCTTCTCTAACAACTCCTGAGCATCTGCGGCTCCACAGTTTATCTTTGTGCACAAGGTATATCAAAGAAGGAACTGGGGAGCACACATGTGATTAACAGGGATGTAACTTTATTAGGGAGCTTTGCAGAGCTTGTTAAAGGATCAAGGCCCGTTCTTTTCAAAAGTGCGTGCTGCTGTGTGTGCAGTTAGGGGTTGAAACCAGGGATAAGCTAAATATAGGTGCATAAATTTCCCCTAGATATCCTAAGAGATCTTTATCTAGAACTGTTTCTTCCTGTTTTAAATTTAAATTATATATCAAGTACCTGCCAGTCATTTGGCACATTCCTAATTTAAACAGGGAAGACTTGTTTTTCCAGACACTTTTTCAAGACTCATCTCTTTAAGAGCCAGAACTAGTTCAATCTGTAACTCAAGTTGAATGTTAGGAACAAATTGTTAGAGCCCAACTAACAGTATGTGTCACATTCTCACTGAGGTATCTAATTACTGATAAATACAAAGCTGTAAGTTTCATATTTGCCTGAAATCCTTTTCTCCTTGCTAAATAGATGCCAACTATCCAAAAAATGTCTCCGTGGTCTTCCTTTTTGGAAACAAATGATCTGAAGCTGAAGTCAAACTACCAGAAATTGAAGAGAAATCAACACAATTCAGTTGTGACAAAATTCAGACTCGTTTTTTTCATGCCATCATTCCACTTCTAGGAAACACAACACAGTCCCAAATGCGCTGAAAATTAAAGAAAATCTTGGAGGGCAGGCATGGGTGACCCAGAAAGGCATGTGGCTCATTCTGAGAAGTTGAAAACCATGTTCTTAAAAGCTCAGCTTGCTGCTTGTTACTTAACAGCGCTTTGGAGCTGTGCAGCATGTAGGGACTTGCCTAGAGCTACTCCCTTCCAACACTTTCAACTGCTGAACTCGGAGAGGAGACGTTCGCAGGCTGCGCGCGCGTGTCTGCGAGCACTGGGAGCGGGGTAATCCTCACAACCCAGAGTGGAGCAAGGCAGCAGAACAAGCCCGCAACAAACCCAGAGCTGCTCCACAAACAGCAGGCTTAATGAAGCCCATCGCTTTGTATCTGGGCTAATTGACTTTTTAATTGAATTGTACTGAAACGGCAATGTGAACTCATCTCTCGTAAGACATCAGAGAACCCACAAAGCAGAGACGTTATGAACTCCACAACCACAAGAAAAGCAGGAGCCAGAGCACATGCCTTCCTGGGCACCAGCAATTCAATATGGGAGGATAACCTTGAGCAAGGAGTGGGTTTTCTGGCATTTAACAAGATGCAAGCTTTCGTCTGCATCTCTCCTGGAATGTACTTAACCTCACTCTTCCCTGTGTATTTCCTGACATCTAAGAAGGGCTTCACTTATATTGCTGTTTTTTACCTCTGTATTAGCAGGGTTTTACTCCTCTGTCCAGATAATTATTTTGCAAAACCTGTTGTGACCTCAATATTTCTTAGAGCTTTGCTCTCAATTACAAGCTGGACTGAAAGCAATCAATGTCTTCAGCTATTATTATGAGGGATGGAGAGTGACTAGGCATCTGGGGCATGAGGCAGAAGCCTCATTTCCTCTGGAAATGATCTGAAACTTTGAAAAACACCACCAAAACGTAGGGAGAATTGTCCAGGAGGCATCACCATCAACTTTTCAAGTCTAAGAGTTTCTCTTTGTGTCAGGAGCGTGCTCAAAGCTTGAACAATATCACTGAGAGTTTCTGTTGCATTCCCTGACAGCAACTTCCCACCCTGGGCCTGGAAATAATCACCTACAACCTGCAGCCTTTAGGAGGCTGCACTGGGAAGCAATCACGCTCTAAGGTCTTGTTTCTCTTTCTCCAGCATGGTTTTAGTGCAATTTGAAGTGTAATAGATCTCCCAGGATATGACTGTGCTGTCCCTGCTCTGCCTCCTGCTTCTGGAATCATTTATGCCACAGTCACAATGCACAACTACTCAGAAGTGGGACTGGGACGTTATCAAAGGCTGTGGTGAAACTTAACAGAAAAACAGGAGACAGTGCTCTGAACAGAGGGGAAATCTGAGGAACTGCTCCCTTGGCTCAGCTCCAGGAGAAATCCTACTGGGACTGACTCTGGAAGGTGACAGCAATGAACCACCAGAAATGAGGTGGGTTTCTATGACTTCTGTTCTGTGGGTTGAAAGCTGTGCATAGCATGAAACCAGCAAAAAAATCAATTTATGGGCTCTTATTCCCAAATGTAGATGGCTACCAAGGAGAGGCAGCACTGCCAGACTCAGGGGTCCTTGCCATGGAATTCAAGGCTCTCCAAGTTGAAACTGGGTGAAATCAAACAGATTTTTCATGCAGATTAAGAGAACCATTCTTCCTGCTTTTCTGAGCTGTGATGCCCCATGTCCTTGTGCTGACAATAATGAGTGCATAATCCATGGGACCTGTGGCAAGGGCCATACCCACTTCAGGACTGCCAGATCAGCTGCAAGCATCTAAGACTTGAACACCCCCACCTGCCTCTGGGATGCCATTCCATGAGATCATTTATTTCTACTCCTCAGAGTGCTCCACTTCTCCCTTTCATGGCCTTCTGGAGCTGGTTGCACATGGGGAGGCAGAAGTGCTGGAGGAAGCCCATTGGTGGGCTGGAGTGTGGAAGGTAGGGCACGCTCCCGACTGAGGGAAATACCAGGGCTTCATTATGTGGTGATTCAGTCTCCTTTCCTAATCACCAGGCAAGGATCAGAGAGCCTCGGGGGGCTTCGCCCTCAGCCCTGTAGATGCAAACTCCCCGCAAAGCGAGTAAACAGTCGGTGTATCTCTAATCAGAGCCCGAGTGCGCGTCTAAATTTAACATCCAAATTGTGAACCTCTGTCAAAGACATGCCCAAATCTGTTGGCTTGAAATGAGGGAACAAACACAGGGCTGAGATTCAAAGTGTGTGTGTGTGGGGAGGCCACGGAGATGGGCGATTTAGGGGGATTGGTGCAGGACAAGGCAATTCTGGCCAGCTGGGGTGAGTGGCTGGGGCAGGGGGTCCTCTGGGAACCCTCCCAGGGGTCTCCTGCACCATGTGAGCTGCTGTGTTTGTTGGCCATATCAGGGAAAAGTGCTGCAGCCTGCCAGGAAGCAGGTGTGGCCCCAGCCCCTCCTTTTGATTCCCTTCAAGAGGAGCATTTAAAAGCAATAAAAACCCAAAACACAAAACAAAGCAAGCGCTGAGTGCACCCAGAGCAGCATTCCCCTCATGAGCTGTGGTGGAGGCTTGGCCCAAGGTTTTGAGATCAGAAGATTAAAGAAAAATCATCATTTTCACTGGAAAATAAGGACAACTGTTCCCTATTACTCTTTTGCCAGCATGTATACCAAGCTCTCTTTCTTCCTCTCTTGCTTTGTTCCCTCACCTCCCTCCATTTTCTCTCAGTTTTTTCTTCACTACAAGAAACAGCCTCTTCCCTGGGATAGGGACAAGCCAAATCACCTCCAAACACATCAGCTTCTTTGTCAGAGGCTGCAAGAACAGGGAGTTCAGGGAAAGATGGGAGATGATATTGGCTGTTCAAGTAATCAGTTTAACGAAGAATTCAACAGTCACTGTGAAACAGAGACAGAAAGCAGAGGGAGTAAATCCTATAAGATGGTGGGTGCAAGGTTTTGGGAGAGCTAATAGGAGATGGGACACTGTCTTCTTCTGGCTTGGCAGAGCAAAAGGGGCTCAGCTACAGCTGGGGCAATACCCTTACAGCTGCCTGCCAAATAGGATCAACTAGAAAGCAGACCCTGGGCTTTCAGAGTTGCAAAGGTACAGAGTTAAATGGATGCTGTGTTGAGCCATGTGTGAGATGTTTCGCTTCCCAATGCTGAAATAGCCTGTGTACACTCTGCAGGGGGATGGTGCTGCTGGGTTAATGTTTGCCCTCTCCTCTGCCACAGTGATTTTGGTGGGAATTGGATGCTTTTCCAATTGGGGAGTTCTCTGATGATTGCTCACAGCCCCGTAGGGTTTGAATTCTCTGTGGAGATGAGTATTTTTCGAACTGTTTTCTTGGACTTTGAAAAAGAACAAACAAAAGCATCCCATCCTCAGAGATCCAGCTCCTGCATTTGGTTGTGCAGTCTCTGCTTGGTTTTGCAGTGAAGCAGAAGAAACACTTCCTGGAGGTACTACACAAAGCCAGAAAACTAATGAAAAGAGCCCCTGAAGTTACGGTGTTTCCTTCTTCAATGTATCTCGGGGTTTTCCAGCGCCTGTGGATGGTTTCTTAGGGCTGATGTGTGCAGAACTGCTTGCACCAGCCTGCTTGGGGGCTGTGTTAGTGTGGGTGCAGCTTTCTGCTGGACTTGCAGATTCCATCCCGGCACAGTTGGGCTGTTCCTTTCCCATCTCGACTTTCCAATCCCTGAATGGCTCAGACAGAGTTTTGGAAATTGTTTCCAGGTTGCTGGACAGCCTGGAGCGAGGTGCCTGATCATGTAGAACCCGGTGCTCGTGCCTTTTACAACCAAGGGCTGCCCTTGCTTGCAGTGTCCCACAAAATCCTGTCATGGCAGCGAGTGGCAGTGCCAGACCTGTGCCATAACCACGTCAGGGTTCAGCTCTGCTCCTGGGGGTGAAATGGCTGTGTCCTGCTGGGGTGGGCTGTACCAAGGGCTGCTCAGCTGCAGAGCCATGGAAAGCTGTGGGATTAGTGAGTCTCATGCTGGCATGCAGAGCAGTGACTCTTTCCTTGGCCTGCTCAGCATGGCAGGGGGTCACACACATGTCCCTGAGCAGAACAGGCACAGTCCTAAAGCACTACAGAGATGTTCCTTCCATCATCTGCCAGCTAAACCAGGCAAGTGCTTTCACCCTGGGGGGGTTTGGGTACCCCAGGCAGCTTGGACAGGCAGACTCTATGGGGTGTTGGTGGAAGAGAGACTCCCTTGAAGGAGTGTGGGGGAAGCCTGTGAGACACTGAGTTGTGTGGGGCAATCTGGGCCCAGGCTGGGAGATATGGCAGAGATAGCCTTTTTTCTCTGTATTGCTGCAGGGTAAAAATGCTTCATTCTGAGGCAGCCCTGTCTTCCCCAGGCCTGGTCTGCCATGGCCAAGGGACCTGCCAGGACCACCCTTCAGGGCTGACAGTGGTAGCAGGGTGGGATGCTGTCCCTTGAGTGGTGCAGGACAAGGATGAGTTGAGCAGGAGAGATGGCAGGGTGGCCTTCCACATGGGAAGGGTATCTGGGAAGCATTTAGTTACTCTGATATCCAACTCCTCTGTCCCTCCTTACAGCTGGAGGCTTTTGCCACTTTTGTCACTGCCAGATTTCACAGGTGGCATGCTCAGACCCAGACTGGCTCTACAGGCACCTTGCTCCATGACATCTTACTGTGGCTTCCTCCAGCCAGCCACTCACCCCCTTCCCCCTTGGACATCTCCCCCACACCCCCATCCTCAGGGCTTTGGCTGTGCCCTGATGCAGCTCCTACTGCCCTGGAGCAAGCAGGTGCTGCGTGTCTTTTCCTCCAAGCCATCCTCTGCTCAAGAGCATCACTTGGTACATGAAGGCAGAGGTTTTCTTTTGCCATCTTTCCACCTGCAAATGTGCATTTCTGTCCACTGCTCTGTGAGCAGCCCAGGGAGAGATGGATTTTGTACTGCTGCCAACACCCAGGCCTGGCTCAGATTTGTCACCTAGCAGAGGTGTCACTGCTGTCAGCTCATCTGTTAGGCACAGCAGAACTAGAACAGGCTTGAACTCTCCACAGAGTTGTGGAGGTTTGTGATCTCTCTCTGTCTTGGCATTGCAACATCACTCTAGGGGAAGAATTAATCAAACAGCCCCAGAGCCCTCAGTAGGGTCTGGGGGGTGAGGGAACCTTGCAGTGCCAAATGCTGGCCCCTGTCCCAGGGAAAGTGTGCCTTCAGGGAGGTGGACTTGCTTGTGCCAAGAGAGAAACATTCTTATGCCTCATTCCTAATGTCTCTTCTCTGCTCTCCCCAGTTATGGGAGCCAGGGGTAAGTCCTACTTATGATCCAAAAGCTGCCACTCTGCAGATAACCAGGGAAATATTGAGGGGTGAACAAGGACAGCAGCTATGACAGCCAGAAGACAGGGAGGAGACAGCACATCCCACCAGTGGCTCTCATGGGAACGGGGTACCTGGCACAAGAAACAGCCCTGGGGGCTGGAGAAGGGGCAGTGCTGGTGGGAACGGGTCTTGGTGGGAGCTGCTCACCAGGGAGGGTGTGAGGGGCCTTGGGGTTGGGCCCCACAGTGCAGCAGCCCAAACATGTTGGCACAAGAGTCAGGTGGAGCGTGCCAGGATCTCACATGAGTGTGCCCCAACTGTGCTGCTGCTGGGACTGTGCAGCACTCACCCTCTGATTCAGCTGCCATGGGGTTTTTTAGCACCAAGGGCCACAGACCTCAGTCACTCCAAACTAGCTGTGAGAGCCCACAAGGGATCCTGGGCTCTTCTCTGATTGCCTTCTCCTGCCAAAACTCATACTGAGCCTTTTTTCCTCATGCATGGGATGCAACTTATCTTACATTCATAATCATTCCCCTGTCTGCTGACTGCTGAGGGAATTGGTGTGTGCGACCACATTGTCAATCCTGCTACCTTTCGCTGGCCAGCTTCAACCAAATTTAACCAGATAGGTAAAGACTTGAAAGGAGTTAACTTTGCACAAGCTTGTGAAAAGCAGCAGGAGAGAGGAGAGAAATCCAAATTAGGACTCCCAGCTGGAAGAAAAAGCTCTAATGTGAGCCCAACCCGATTATTAGACATCAGAGAATCCACACAAGAGGGAACGCCGCAGGCAACCGAGCTTCATGAATTCTGCTGCTCGCAAAACAGCTGTTTACTTAGGTGCTGCAGAGCTGGGAGAGCTGAGGTCCCAGCACACAACTACTCCACAATCTGACCCACCAGAGCTGTGAATCCAAACAGAGCTCAGGTTCACCCCAGCCCGGTGAGAGCAGCAGCTCTGCCCAGGCTTGAAGGGGCTCTGACCCTGTGGGACCTCATGCTCACCTTAACTCCACCTGGGTGTTGGTAATGAGGCCACTGCCCTCATCCCCTGAGTGCTGGTAGTGCTCCAGTGCCCTTTCTGTGATTCCCTGTAGGGAACATACACGTTATCCTAAAATCGCTAAATTCTTTGGGAAGGAGCCCAAGAGTATCTTGGCACGAAGATACTCTTGAGGGACCTTGTGCCCTGCTGGATGCAGATGAGGAGCCCCAGCGCTCGGCAGGACAGGCTTCTGTCCGCCCTGCAGCACAGCCGTGCCCACTGTGCTCCTCCCTCACCTCTTCCCTCCTACCCGACAATTCTCATTCACCCGCAGACCTGTCCCTGCACTGATCTGACGATCTTCTCCTTCCCCTGCCCAGCACCCTGCTGGTCTGTCCCTTCTGCTGCCCGAAGGTGAGCACGGAGAGCAGCCTCCTGCTCTGCCTGCAGCCTCTCTCACTCCACTGCCATCTGTCTGCCTTGCGCTGCTCCTTCCCGTCCCTCTCCTGTGCTTGGAGGCAGCGTAAGGACACAGAGGCCAGAAAATGAATGAGACAATCAGGGCACGATCCTCCCTCGTAAAAGGATGGCTGGCCAGGGCGCCAGTAGCTGTGCCACAAAAATTCCCTGCAGCAGACATTTACCAAACGCAAAGGGATACCTGCAAACTGATAGACAACCTTCAGCTCCCAGACCTAACCAAAGCCACCCACCTGCTGTGCTGTGTCCACAGCGCTGCACAAGCTGCTGCAAGGCCAGCCCGTGCCCTGGGGAGCTCACGGTTTCCCCGGAGAAAAGATTAACCCCCAGGACAGACGCGTTTGCCCAGGCTGGTCTCATTGCCACAGTGTGTCCTTGTCAGCTCTCATTATCCTCCCAGCACAGGTCACTCCCTCCTGCTCCGGACTCTGCTGGAAGCAGACTTCTAAAATCTCCTGCCATGGCAAGCACCTCTGTGGAGCCAGCAGTGGAACAGGGACACTGCTTGGAGCACCTGTGACAACCAGGCTGGGCACAGAGTGTCCCTGTCAACCTGAGCCATATGGAATATCTATTCATGGCAGAACCAGCATCTCCCAGGCTGCCTGAGTCACAGCATCTAGCCAACGTACAACTCAGCCACGCAGAAATAGTCACACAATGTAAGAGTATCAAAATAGCCCTGCTTGGCTACCTCTCTATTCTCTGCCCCAAAATGGACAGTTTTGACTACTGAGTGGAGGAGCATAAGAAAGAAGGCACGGGTAACCTGCTCCTTCTCCCACTTTTCAGCATCGATGCACGTACATGGCCAATCTTGGGCAGTTGCTCCTTCACTGGAGCCAGCCATCCCAAACAGATCAAAACTTTGTTTGAAGCCAGATATAGCTTTTGGTTTCAGCAATATCCTGTGGCAGTTTGTTCCACAAGTTAATTATGCCTGCTTTATAGCAAAAGAAACAATTTCCTCTGGTTTGTTTCAATCCTGTTGCATGTCCATTTCTGAGCTACAAACCTTCCTAACAGGCTTCCCCTCCCTGGAGCTCCTACTTCCAAGAATTAGGGAAGAAAGTTCCTTTGCTAATAAACCAGTACCTGCCTCATTGCTAAGGAAAAAGTGTGGTTAGAGGAAAAATTGCTTGCTCAGCAAATCAGCTTGTTAATAGACAATGCAGCATGCATGCTGCCAACCCAGTTTGAAAAATTTAAAAGGGCTCAGGGGTATTTAATACTCTTATGTTTGTACATGATACAGGAGGAAGCCCACTGCTAACTGCTCAAGGTGCAGCTGCACTTGCATGCTCCACACGTGGCAAGAAACAAAGCGAGGTGCATGGAGCAGGGAATGCCATTGCTGTAGCAAGGAGGTAGCTGGAACAATCCTGTAGGACTTGCCTTGGAGCAGTTGGCAGGAGAGCAGGATGCAAAATGCATTAGTTCCTAACAGATGTTTGATTCCAGGTGTCGTGCCTGCTTTGAACTCTCCCTTCGTACATGAATGATGCTTGTTTGTTTGCAGGGTTGGGAGATGCACTGGCTTGAGAACATCAGGATTTGAAATGCATCCATGGTGCGAGCTGTGGCTACAGGAAAGGCTCGGGAGAAGAGCAGGTCCTGCTGCGCTCTCCCCTCCACAGGCAGGGCAGTTGGGCTCATTTTGGGAATGTTACAGAGCATGCTGGAGCACAACAAGCAGATGGGGAGAAGCAGAGACCGAACCCCCCGGCTGGGTTAGAGACCCCTCCCCTGTCCAGACCCGCAGGAACCCCAAGCCCTGACCAGACAGGTGGATGTCCCTGAACCATTCTCAATAAGGTGAGGTGTGCTGCATTTTAGGAGATGGTAAAGGTACACAACACCAAGCCTGGAGACTTTGCTGTCCCAAATACCGAGACAGCCCAGCCTTCCTCAGGAGCCCAGTACAGACTGTTTGCTTTCCGTCCCGAAGCTCCGATAACCTCCGAGGTCTCTCTAGCCGACAGCCTAGAGAGCCACGGCAGTTCCCTATACCTCCCCTGCCTGCTCTTTGCCCCTCTGAGTGCTGTATAGGGGGCACAGAGCATTCCATGTCCTCCTGCTGGGATCCCGGGCACCCTGGGCGAAGCAGGAGCCAGTTGGCCACAGCCCTACCTGCCCAGCAGAGCCTGCCCAGCTCGTACCACCACACAGCCTGAATTTCCACACATCCTGGAAACTCTCGGCCCTCCTCAACCACAAATGCAAAGGAGAAACAGCTTTTTTAAAAGGTTTTCTCTGAAGCAACCCCAGTCGCGTGACTGCTGATCTTTGCCCCTCTGGAGTGCTGTGCTCCACCGAGTCCGCCTTCAGTTCCCCGGGAGGCTGATTAGCTGATAGCTGCAGTTTGGAAGGGCGCCGTTGGCTCCAAGTGCCCAGGCCTCCCTCCCTGTATTTCCACCTCTTTTATCAGTGCTGCACATGTACATAGGAAATAATTCCTGCATGCCCTGAAGTGGGACTGGGCTTGCTCTGCATCTTGTCACAAGGCACCCGACAGTGAAAAAAGGTGCAGAGATGCAAACCGTGGCTCTGGCTTCAGCTCCCTGGCTCTGCTGCCCATTGTAGAGGGGGACAAGGGCAGGTGAGGAGCTCTTATCTGAGTGTACAGGGCAGCTGGGCTGGGGAACACCAGCGCTGTGACTGCACTCAGGGATCCCAAAGGCACAGCCCAGTTTGAGGTGACAGTGGAAGTGGCTTAATAGGGCATGTGGGGACAGAGTTTGGAGTGGTTCCACCTCACCCCGAGTTAGTGGGGTTGTACATGGCCAATAGCTGAGCCTACAGCCAGACGCCATCACTACTCCTGCCCCAGCTCTTCCATTTACTCCAGCACACTCCCTGCAGAAATCCTACCCCGTTCAGACACCTGGAGTGCTTCTCTGCTCAGTCCCTCCACACCTGCCTTGCTCTGCAGCGTCGCTTTTGCCTTTGATACCTGGAGCCCACCTGCTTGCACTGGCTGCAGCCTGCTGAAGATTCCCAGCTAAGAGCAGATGCAAACACCAATTAAGCTTTTCCTGCCTTCTTCCATAAGCCCCATGCTAGGGCTGCCAGAAGGGAGAAAGAGACGGAAAGCTCTGCATCCCAAAGCTCTCTCTGTAAGAGAAAACTGCTTCCAGCAAAATTTATTCACGTGCAAAAGCAGTTTCACGAGTAAATCTCTGCATCCTCCATGCCTTCCTCCATCCATGCTGTACAGACTGCTCCCTGAGTCATTTCAGCTCCCCACACCGGCGAGCAGCGTGCCTTACCTGTTGCAACAGGAGAGAAACCTCTCCTGAAGTTTACTGCCTCTCTGCTCCCTCCGCTGAAAATCCTCTCCCGCAGCAGCACCTCGCTGGCTGCCGGGGGTCCATGGTGCTTGCAGATCAGAGGAGACGGCTCCGAGAAATTCCTGCAAGAAGGGCTTTTGCCGGCTAAAACTCTGGCGGCACCGGTCGGGAGCAACGAAGGAGAAAGTTGCGAGGGGTGGAACTCGCTCGCAGGAGCGCCAGCCCTTCCGTGACGGGCTGGAGGAGGAGGAGGAGGAGAGGCATCGGCCGCTGTCTCGCTGCAGAAGTGAAGTTGTGTGTGTGTGTGTCAGAGCTGGGCAAGGACCCAAGCCTTAGAGCCAAATAATTGCAGCGCTTTTTACTGTTAGATTAACTAGCATTGCCATGAAATCCAGGACCTCAGCTGCAAGGTTGGGGGGGCGGGAGTTGGGGTGGTGGGCTGGTGGAATATGTCAGGTAAATCCCTCCAACACACCTGAAAAACTCAAAGGTTGTTTTTAACTATCTGCCAGGTGGGTGTTGTAAGGAGGGATGGGGAAAAGGGGGTGGGGGAAACCTGAATCTGCCCTCAGAGCAGCTGCATGCAAGAGGCACTTTGAAGGTGGTGGTTGTTGTTGTTGTTGTTTGTGTTGGGGGAGCCCCCAGAAACCTCGGCTGCCGCCAATAAGCCCCAGGGTGCTCCGTGCTGCACAGGCAGCAGGGAGAGGATGAAAAGGTGGTCCTGTCCTGAAAAGGCAGGAGGCAGAGGGAAGAGAGGGAGGCAGCAAGGAGAGGTGGCAGCGTGGGGAGACCAGACACCATGCAGGAGCTTTGGGGGATTTTTGTTGTACAAATAGAGCATCGTGACTCTGGGGGAGTTGTTCAGGGCTGGACCAAGGTGAAGGGACGTGGACCCTTCTTCAGTCCTCTTTCTCCCAGTCCCCTTCTGCCTCCCCCCCTCCTTTCCACCCCAAACCCCAGTAAATACTAACATTCCCCCTTTAGATTGCAGTGAGGTTTGAGCAGGTACAGGGGCAGTTGGCAACATGGGAAATGAATGTTCAGCTTTAGGTGGAGTTTCCTTCCCTTCATTTTTGCAGATGAAATTACCAGAAAGATTTCGGTATGGTTTTAGGAAAACAAAAAGAATACGGAAAGTGGACAATTTTACCTTCAAACTGTCCCAGTAGGTGCCTGGCTGCTCCTTGTGAGGCTGCATGTACAACGATGGCACTGAGCACTGGAAAGAGTGGAGGAGAGAGACAGGGTCTATTAGTATCCCATTTGAGGAGGAGTGGTTGGTGCACACTTGTACCTTACTGGTAACCAGCGAGCCCCCAGGACTGCAGGTTATTGATCCTCTGGCCACACGTACAGCCTCGACTGAAACTTGTCTCTGACTAGTTTAAATCACATGACACCAATCCGTTGGAAAATCCATGTGATCTCATGGTACAAGTCCCAAAAGATGTGAAGAAGTTGACCCATGATATTTTGGGTTATTTGGAGTTGTGGGTGGAGGTGAGTGAGAGCAATATGGTAAATTCACCCGAAAATGCAGTTTTGATGGAGTCAAAATTGGTTAGGCATCTAGATTCAGTCTAGGGAACAGTTTGTACCAGGAATGAGAGAGGAAATGTGCACAGCATGGTGAGACTGAACAATCTCCCTGGGGTCACTGTGGGACAGTGCTGGGTTGGGAAATTGCTGATGGATTTTGTACTGCAAACGTTCATGTTGGGTACTCTGCTCACAGCATCTTAACTCCACTTGGAAAATTACTTTGATTTCAAGCCCATCATGGCCTTTCAGAAACAGTTTGAACTGAATGGGAAGAAGGAAAAAATCCAGTTGGATTTACATGTGCAGCTTGTCCATTTTACCAGCTGGTTTATTCTGATGATTTCTAGGGAAACTTGTAGTGAAATTTTGAGGATTCTAAAAGTGACAATAGAAGTAATAGTACCTTGAAATTGCAAATTAGCTCCTTTTAAGGACATCTTATGAGAGGAGGCCAGGTGGCCAGTCAGTGATGGCAATGGGAGGCGCATTTGGGAGGAAGGAAAGGAAAGTTCCTTCACACAGCTGCATGTCTCATGTGTTGCAGCTGAGGAAGGCAAGAAAATCAGGTACTGGTGGCTGGATTTCAGCAGGGCTGACGCAGGACTGAGAACAATACTTGTATTATATTTAGACATACCAAGGTGCAAGTGAGCAAACCTCTGGCTTCAGGGCATCAGCTGATTGCTGCAAGAACCAGCATTTCCCTGCGTTGGGAAGGCTGGATGGGTGCCTTGTTCCTTTTTCCTGTGTCTGGAGCAGTGGGGACTTGGTCTCATCTTGTGTAGCAAGGTGTGAACCCTCAGCTAGCAAGGCCAGCAGTGCTGATCTCAGCAATGCCACCCACAAGCCAGCTTCTCTGTCTGCTCTGTCTTCTTGCTCTCCCAGGTGGTGACAGGGGCCCTCTTTCATCTCTTTTCTTTGCTCTGCTGATGAAATGTTCTTTGGGGCAGCTGGTGCTCATGGCAGAGCCATGATCAGGCAGGCCCTGCAGAAATGTTGGGTGTAAGCTGGCTACTACCTGATCCCCTTACAGAATGGGTACAATATCCAGTGAGTGCAAAAGCCACTGACAATTCTGCCTTGTTCCCAGCATGTTGGTGGCACTGGGTGTTCCTTCCCACAGAGGTGGCAGAGCGTGGTACCGTTCTTGGCTGCAGGGGACTTAGCTCTTAGAGAAAACCTTACAGAAGGAGCAGAACGTGAGGGACATGACTGAAGGAGGGCTTGATTGTCCAAAAGCCCACCTACTCCTACAAATGTACCACCTGGTTTAATAACAAACATTACCTTTCCTAGTTCAATCATTGTGGTGAGCAGCAATCTAGGCATGGAACCCCCCAAATCCTCACATTATGGTTAGCTAGGATGCTAAGATGGGCTTCTGCCTTCCACACAAAGACAAACGTGGTCTCTTAGAGCACGTTTGGATTGGTTACTATCCCAGTGATCCAGGAAGTACAAGAAGCAGAGGAGAGCTTTTCCTGAGGTCCAGCTGTTACTTCTGTGTCAGTGGTGGGTGAGAGCCTGGGACCAGTGAAAACTTTCTGTCTCTGCCTCCTCCTCAGCTCTCCTGCTCAACTTGAAGTCAGGCTGGGTTGGGAAGAAAAGTGTTGTGCTTATCCCAAGGAGCAACTCCTGCTCCTGCAGAAAGGGGTGGGTTGCAGAATTACCTGTGGTTGCCAGCAGAGAGGGTTGGCCTGGCTGGGGGAACTGTGCCAGGAGGAAAGAAAGAAGATGGAGCTGTGCTTGATTCCTGGCTTTGTCCTTCTTCACACTGCTCAGACAGTCAGTCAAACAACCCAACAAAGCTCCATAAGCTGCCATCAACATTTCATGCCCCCATGTCCTGCTATTGGGATCTCACCCTGTCAGAAACAATAGGACCTTTTCCAGGGTGTGGGGAATGTCAGAGCTCCATCACTGGGCTGGCAAGAGTGCTTCTTTCTCCCTAATCATGGAGAGAGATTTCATTTCCTGGTTCCACCCAAGATCTCCATGTGATAAAGCCAAGACATTCTGCTGTGGGTTACCTGCATGCAGAGTTTTGCAGCGAAGCAGCATGTTCAGGCTGGGGTAGGGAAATCACCACAGGCCTCTCTGGACCAACAAGAAACACTTAGAGGGGCCTCCCTGCCAATGGCTGTACTCACTGCCCTGGGGACCAGCCTTGTCTGTCTCCTGAAGACATGCCTGCAGGCCCATCTTCCAGCTCATCCTCCTAAACATGTGCCATTCCTGGCCAACACTTGCAACTGGCACCACTGGAGTGTTGTCTCCATGGACCTGGAGGTCAGGGCAGTGCTGTTGACATGAGGCACTGGATTATTTCTCCAAACCCTTCTGCCCTCAGAAACAGCCATGATGGTGGGACCATCCCTCCTGAGGGTTGGGGCAAGCTGGGGACTGGAATGCTCCCCCTGTGTTGGTGGGGGTGGGCAGCCAGACTCCTGGTGGGAATTTCCTCAGCAATCCCAGCTCCCACTGCCCTCCCACAGCGCCTTACTTGATATATCAGTCCCTCTGCAAAGCTAGAGCAAAGGTCTGCTCAGAGGTGTGCTGGGATCTGTGAGTTACCTCCCTCAGCGACAACTTTTGTTTCCCCTTTGCAGAGAATAGAGCCCATCTGTGTGTCTGGCCTTTCAGCCCCAGCATCTGCTGCCATGCTGCAGCACTCTGTGGGTCTGTTTGCACGGCAGCATGCAGGGACTTGCCAGGGAAGGGGCGATTATCTGCCTGGAACGGCGGCAGCACTTTCCCCAGCAAGTGGGAGCCTGTGCTGGGGGCGGGGAGGATCCAGTCCTGTGCAGGGATCAGCTCCCTGAGCTGTGTCTGACTGCAGCCTTCTTGACCAGCGCTGGTGAAGAGGCTCCAATGACTCAGGATCGTTCCTATAGACCTGCAAACCACCCTGCAGCTCCCAGACAGACAGAATCTGTGGGGGAATAAGGGGGTGCTGTCTTGAGAGGGACATTTGGGTTGCTTGGAATCTCCCGAGAGGCACAGGCTGGATCCATCTCTCCCTTTGCAGCAGACCCTCTGAGTGGTAATCCCAAACCTTGAATCATATCTCTCTGAGCACACCTAATTCTCACTCTGAGACTCAACCCTTTGCACCCAGTACAAATTTGAACTGGGATTTCCTTTGAGCTCCAGGTTAGCCTGGCCTAAAGTCCAAGAGGAGTCCAATGATGAGTGAGTTTGACTCAGGCCACCCATCATACCTAGTTCTGGGAATAGAGGCTGGTGCATTGCAGACCACTCCCCTGCATTCAGTGCAGCCTCTATTAAGACATCTTTGGCTCATGAGGCTGAACACTGGGTAGTGCCTGCCCTTAGACACTCAGGAGGGCACCACCATGGAGCTCATGCTGCAGTCAGATCTCCCAATCCACAAGTCTTTTGTGTGGGACAGCTCACACGTGACACATAGCTAAGAGTGAAGGACACGAGGTTGTTGGCAATGTTGGACTGCAGTCCAAGTCTCTTTGGGCCCTGTGTGGGATCCCAAGGACTGCTGTGGCATGCTCCCTATGTTGGCTTCCCACCAAGCATGATGCACACCGATTCCTACAGGGCACTGCTGACAGATCCCTTGCCCCTTTAAAAGAGATGAAGTCATCTGCCTCCGAAGCCATCTGGCACCAGGACAGAGTCAGAAGCTCAGAGCAACAGAAGGCTGGGATGCCAGCCCACAGAGGGGATGTCATCGCTCTACAGACAGATGGGACCCTGATGGGATGGGGCGAGATGCTGTGCAAGACCCCGGGCGAAGGTTTGGTGCCGCGGGGAAGGCAGTGAAGGCCCGCCAGCAGAGTGCCGAGGTGTGCCATGGCCCCACTGCCACCATCCGCGCTGAGCAGCGCCCGCTGGGAGGCTGGAGCTGCGCCTTTTCCTGGGAGGACAGTGGGCAGGTCCGGGCCCTCGTCATGGGATGAGCCAGTGAGTCAGCGTGTCTCCTCCTCCCCCTCCATCCGTGCAGAGCAGGCATGAGCTCATCCCAAGCCGCTCGTCCTGCCCCACGTGCCGGATGGCTGATCTCATGGGTGGCTGATCTCATCGCTGGCTGTGCCACCGGCACTGACTCCGGAGCAGTGTGTCACTGCAGTCCCCGACAGGACACCGTGGGAAGAGGAGCCGCCACGGCCCAGCGAGGCTTGGGGAAATGATCTCAAGCAAAAGTGCCCACCAGACTTGGGTGGGTGGTGGGGGACGAGGTGAATTCCTTGCTGGCGTGCCCAGGGAACGGCCTCTCACTTCCAGGTCTGGCAGGAGGTTTCTCTCTCGGTATTGCTGTGTACCATAGACTCCTTAACCCTCCTGGTGTGACTAGTCAAGGAGCTGGTCCCCTTCACAGGACTTTGCTGGGTCATGATTTTGTCCACCAGGAATGTCCCTGGCCACTGTAAGTCTTTCTGAAGTTACTGCACTGGACCCCTTTCTCCCCACCATGCACTGCAAGGCGTGGTGGCTTCTGGCCGAGGCAGGGACCCAGGAAGTGCCTCCTCTTGGCCCACGTTCTCAGGAGGGAGCTGGGGCTGTGTTGGGTGGATTAACACAGGTATGCTTTTCCACCATCCTGGCTGAGAATTAAACTTCAGCTTTGTGTTTGTGGAAGAGACTGGTGGGGGTGGCAGTGAGGAATAGAGGAGGGGGCAACATGGGAGTTGCTTGGGTCTGTAGTAGGAGGTGGGGAAAGAGGACAGTGGGTTAATTTATCTGAAGGGTAAGAGCAGGAAAAAGAGGTTAAATTACAGCTCGATAGTTCAGGTGTCTGTCCAGGGAGAATGAGCCGTTCTCAGAAGATGACTCTCTCCCCTCACTGATGCCACACAACCAGCTTGGGCTGGATGTTTAACTTTTAGTCCAGTACACTGGATTGTGTGCTGGGGATTGCACAGGCACTGGGAGATCAGGCACAGGCAGAGCAGGGTCTGCCTGCACTCTTGCTTCACTCAGATGTCTCTGGTTTGCCCGGCTTGAGCAGAAACTCTTTCAAAGTGGAGGTTAATTTTGAAGTAGGGAAATAATTTGTGTTTGTTCTGGTCTGGCCTGAAAAATCCTGGACCACTAATTCTTTTCCCTAGAAAAGACCACTCCTCTGCTGCTTTGCCTTGCTTTGTAAGAAAGTTCTGTTCTACTCCAGCCCAGATCCGCTGTACTCTCTCCTTTGCATTGCAGTCTGTAAATGTTTGTCTATTGATCTGTTATCCCTCCATCCCAGACTTCCATGCTCCCCTCTCGGATCCTTGCTCTCTACTTCTCTTTTGCCTTGGTGCTTAGAGCTGACACCCAGTCTTGCCTGGCAGAGAAACCAACCTGGAAGTTCCTTGCTCCAAGGGCTTTATAAAGAGGCGCCATTGTGCAACGGAGCCTTGTACCAGGAATACAATCCATGTGATGATTATCTGGATACCATCCTCACTGAACCAGGGGAGCCTGAGCCAAAAGAAGAATTCAGAGCTAAACAGCTTTTGTTTACAGGAAGCCAGAGCACGGTGTCTGGGCTTGTACCAGTGTAGCAGGAGATGTTGTTGCTGTCTCAGACTGCAAAATATTGATGGATGGTGTGTCCCAGAGATTTCCCAGGGATGTTATGGGAACAATTTCCCTAATTTCTGAAGCATCTTGTACAGAAGCCCAAGGGGAAAAGTGTTTCCTTTGGCTGACTGGACAACCAAGCAAAGGTCATCAGCTTTATTGACTGCTATGTTTGGCCATGATCACCACAGGCTTTGCAACCTCTGCAGCACTCTGTGCCTTGGGATGGAAAAGGTTGGGTCTCAGGCGCGTTGCAAAGGGCAGTGGTCACCAAGGGACACAGTACCAGCAGCCCAAACCTCCATGAGTTTGTACTACTGAACAAATCCACTGTCCAAGCTCCCACTGATTCCTCACAGGGTAGCAAAGGAGAGGAGACAAACTTCTCTCCTAATACTGAGGCTGCTTTTCAGGGGGTATTACTGTCTTCCTTCTGGGTTTGCAAAAACACAGTCCTATAGGAAAAAAAAAAAGCTGGTAGACTGCTCTGCAGAAAGAGGCAAAGAGCCTCATCTCCAAGGCTTGTCCTGCTCAGGACAAGGAAACAAACTACTGAGAGAGAAAATCAAAATGTCTGACTGGTCTCCAGATGTGAGGGAGGGCATGCCCACATCTGGCAGGGAGTGTTTCACAATGGCAACAGCTTTCCTCAGCCCTCTGCACATGGCTGGGGGTGGCTGCTGTACCCACAAACAGGATGGTCCAGTTCCTGTGGAGGCAGGAGATCTGTTTGGGCAGTTCAGTGAGTCAGAGAACATTTACTAAGACTTTTTTCTGTCAAGAAATGTATTTTGATGAAAAAGGAAGAAGTTAAAAATAAATTGAAAGAAAAAGAACCCTGAAAAATGAGAGAAATGCAGGTTGCAGAGGCATTTCCCCAGCCCAAACAGCAAATCCTAGTGCTGAGGGATACCATCCAGCCCAGCTGGGACGGTCTGTTTGGGATTCACTGGTGGCCCACTGCCTGCTTTCAAGTGAGCCATGTTTGGTAACACCTCATGGAGCTACAGCAAGGCTTTGCTCATCCTTGAAGCACTTTGTCCAACCATTTGGAGAAATAGCTGAGACATTTCCCTTTGGAGTTGTCCTTCTCTGATCTGTATCAGTCCCAGGCTCCTTCCCTTCATTCCTGGGACAGGGGATAAGGACTTTTGTAGGGCTGACAGTCTTCTTGGTAAAAAGCTTGATCTGAAAACAGGGGTGGCAGAGCCCCCAAGGTGTTCACCTGGGCTCACAGCATCCCCCAAGTGTCTGTCCTCTTCCAGTGCCTGCATCCTTCCAGGGAAGCCAGGGCATCTGTTAACCTCCTTTTCTCTGGTGGAGAAGCTGAGGCATGGAGATGTTCAGCCATGCTTGCAAATATTTTAAACCAAACAGGGAGCAGATGGATGAGGGGGAGCAGAGGAAGGGAGAGGAACCTGAGGACTGGAAGGTTTGGTGAGGCCACAAGATACAGACTATGGGAAGGCTGCCTTGGAAGGTGAGCCTGTCCAGCCTCCTTTGCAGAGCCAAACCCTCAGTTTTGTCAGGGTTGGAGAAGGCACTTCCCTCATTGCCTTGTCCAGCAAACCCTTCCCCAGTGAGCTGGGCATGAGGGCTCCACTCAGCTGCTTGAGGTGACGGCTGGATACCTTGCTGGATAGCAAAGTTGGTGCTCTCCGAGTTCCCCCAGAAAGGAGGTTTCTCCATTTTCTGCTACTGCAGTGCTCTCCACCACTCATGTTGGGTTGGGGCTTCTGCTCTGAAGCAGCTCTGAGTACCCACCCTTCCCTCCTCCCCCGATCTGTGCAGTTCAGGCACGGCGTGAGCAAGAGGAAGGGGCAACCTTCATTGGAATAAGTATGAGAGGCAGTCTGCCAGAAAGATAAACAGAAAAAGGGCTGGGTGAGAGGTGTGGAGAATCCCTAAAGCTGAGGGGCTTTGCATTAATTATCATATTAAGCATTCAAACGGCAAAAATACTCATCTCCATTTTCATGCGCATTCACTTTAAAAAGAAATAAAAATCCTGCTTAATTGCTCCACTTAATTCATTAAAGGATTAAGGCAAAGACTAAAGGAAAAAAATGAAGTATGATGATGGGTGGTTCTGGCATCCTGCTCCAAACATCCATGCGTGTTTTGGAGGGAGCCAGGGTGCGAACGTGACTCCTCCTCCCGGTGATTCTGCCCTGTTCACGGCACAGCAGAGCCCTGGGGCTTGAGCGAACCCGACCGCTGGGGCCAGTGGGACTTGGGGGCTGTCTTGGTTTGAGACAAATTTGGGGGAAAACGTCCGAAATGAATATCCCTCTAACAGAAGGCAAATTTCAGCAGCCCCTCTCCCGCCAGGTTCTGAAAGAAATTCCTCGGAAAAGTGAAAAAAACCCCTATTTATTTAACAAGCAAAGTGCACACAAGCATGGGAAAAAGAATGAATAATGTTAAATGATAAAACCTCTCGCTGTGGAGAAGACCTAGGAGGATTCAGAGTTCTTTGAAGGTGTGGCTCTGCCCTCTCCAGAGCTGGGGGACATCTGTGTGGGCCCCTCCAGGCCACGGTGTGGGGCCTCCCAGTGATGTTATTCCAGACCAGAGCTGAACAGTTCCAGGAAAAGAAGAACTGAAGTCCCAGGAGAGGTTGTTTCTTGCCTCAGCTAGCAGGCTAGCTAAAAAGCTAAGAGTTTTAACTCCTCCTGAGAGTTGGGAAAAAGCAGGAAGGTGCTTTTTTTTGGCTCTGGAGCAGCAGAATGCAGGGGAATGTGGGTGTCCTTGAGCACAAACCACTCTGAAAAATTCACCTGGCTTCTCTCCCCCTCTCCTGAGAAACAGCTTAAAGACACAGGAAGGCACAGCATTCATGTCTGGCATAGGGCAGATGATAGGGGATAGAGCATCATAAAGTCACCCCAAGACAGGGGCACAGCCCCAGGCACTGTTCTTTGCTCAGCAGATGCAAGTCCTCCCACCAAGTCCTTTGCAGGATCTTTGCAGAGACCTCAAGGCACTCTCCAACCCCTTTGGCTGCATGTTTGACAGATGCTTCTGACCCATTGACCAAACCTGGTACCGAGCCATCCCATAATCCAGGGGTTTCTTTTTTTGTTTTAATAACAGAGCTGAAGTGCTGCAGCAGGAGGCAACATTGACTTTTGCAAAATGTCCTCTGTATTCATTTGCACTGAGCTTAAAAGTAAACCTGGGAGTCTGGTTTATCTCTCAGGCCCGTTTTAATTTGAGTTGCCGAAGCTGAGAGGTCAGGTTGATTTGGATGCATCACATCTGGGCAGGGATTGTGCTGGCAGAGAAAGGTTACAGGGAGAAGGTGCAGGTGGGGAGTTTGCTGCCTGATAAAGGGGAGAGGAGCAGCTGGCTGGAGGTTAAAGTTCAGACTAAGGTTAAGGTTAAGGGCAGGAGAAGAGATTGCTCATCACTTCTCAGATTGGTGTGACCAAAACCAGGCTGAGAGCTGGCTTTGGAGCAGAAGGACAAATGTAAACCCACCTGAGGGGTCTAGCTGTGCTGAGGAGTGGAGGGCAATGCTGCCACGGGCAGGGGGTGCAGGGGATCTCACAGGGCAGAGGGAAATAGGAACGGAGCTCTGCAGCCAGAGCGTGTCTGTGAGACCAGCTTTGAGCTACTGCCTTCTCCTGGGGAAGGCTGGTGGCTTGACAGAGGGACTGTGTTTGGGGATGTGGGTTTGCTGCTGTAGGGGCCCTGAAATCAGATCCCACCTCCCTGAGCAGTTGAGGTGGAGGTTGCCCTGTGTCCTTGTGGCTCAGCACAGGTTTGGTTGGATGAGGAGGCCGGGGCAGTGTGCATCGCCTTCCCCACTGAGCTCCTGCAGGACCTGAGGTTGCTGCTCCAACACTGCCTCTTCCCAGCTGCCAGGTGGGCTGGGGAGGGGAGTGAGGTATTGCAACCTGTTCCCTGCTGCCAGGACTGCACATGTGGCTCCTGGCCATAGCAGGGGCTGCTGGGAGGGAAGCCAGGGTTTGGACTGAGGGGGGAGCAGAGCATCTTCTGCTCTGGGGTACCCTCAGATCAGTGTGCAGCACCTGGAGCAGCTGGGCTTGGGCAAGGATGAGCACCCAGACAGAGCTCAGCCTCTCTGCAGGGCATCCCAGGGTCGTCTGACCAGCCTGGCTTTCGCTCCCTCCTGCCTTTGCTTATCCCTCTCTCTGATCTCGTCGCTGACTGCAGGTGGTAGCAGGTGCCTCTCAAGAAAGCCAGATTGGAGCTACAGATTTGTGTGTGTGCGAGAGGGAAACAGCAAATCATCCTTGAAACAATGTCTCTTTTCAGAGTCTTGGCTCTGGGCAGGAATAATCTGTCCTCCCTGGGCAGCTTGGCCTGGCAGCAGCTCTGCCTAATCCTGCCCAAATTGTTGCAAGTCTGTGGGTTGTTGAACTGTGGGGTGACATGAGATGCTTCTGCAGCCCCTTCTGGGGCTTATTGTGGCTCTGGAGGAGGCTGGGAGGAAAGGGCAAGTGATGTGCTTGTATGGGGAGACACATCTGTACAGGCAGGCACATCTGTATGGGCAGGTGCATCTGTATGGGCAGGCAGGAGCACTTGGAAGGTTGGGTTTGTGCTCTGTTCTTAGGACAGCCCCCATGGGGAATGCTGAGGGTTGATCCAGGATTAAGGAATCAGCCTTGATGAGCATCCATTGCTGGGTGGGGAGAGCCCTGACTGCTTGTTTGTGGGTCGCTCTTGGTACCTCAGAGCTGGAATCAAGGCACAGACCCCAGGGTTGGTGTGCTGCAGCAGCTGGACACCCTGGTATGCCCTGGACACAGCTGCTGTCACCCATGGTGAAAAATAAGGGCTGTTCAAAGATTCTTAGTGACTTAATAACCCTCTTTCCCCAAGGAGAGGAAGAGGCAGCACACTCCTGCTCTCTGGAGCTGTTTGCAGTAGTTCTGCTCAGATTACGGGGGAGGGTGTGCACAGAGATTTAATTTCAGGAGTTTTCAGCACTGTGAGCTTCTTTTTGCAAGTGAATCTTGTGCTGTTTTGGGTGGAATAGTTATTGTTTGAAATGATCTCCTGGAGATTTTCCCCTACCAACTTTTATCTGTCTCCGCCATCATAAATATCGTCTCATTTTATCTTTCAAATGGGCCCTGGAATGAAGGCTCTGGGCTGTCTTGTACCCGACATTGGGGAATTCAGATTTTATTTGCAACATGCCAGGGAATTTTGTTTTCCAGTAATGACTTGTGCTGTAATTGTGAACTTCCTTTTACAACAGAGATCTACCTCCCCACTTCCCTGGAAGAGAGGCTTGAGCACTGCTGGTGTTTTCTGCAGTCCCCTTAAAATGGTCAGTTTTAGCAAAGCTGGTGCAGGACAGGGATTTGTTCACCTTTTGATGCAGAACATTTGGGACAGGTGATGCAGAAAGGTCATTGCAGCTGGACCTGCCCTGGAGGGAGGATGGAGGGAAGGAGAGTTCCTGCTTACCACCTCCACCTTTCCTTCCCAGCTCCTGTTTTCCTTTGCCTCCTCTCAGCATGCTCTGACCCCAGCGTGGCCCTGGGTCACCTCCTGCTGACCGGGATCAAAGCCCAGCTCACGCCTCTGGCCCTGGCAGGGCGGGCAGTGCTGCCCTGTCACTGCCCTGCGCGCTGCCAGCCCGGCCCGTGCCTGCCAGTGTCGGCTGCAATTAGGATGGGAGAGGTGTTTACTCAGCCTGCTCCTGCCAGACCCCAGGGTGATGAAAGTTAGTGTTTAAAGGCAGCGAGATAGGGCTGGGGAGGGGATCAAAGCCGTCCTGCCCGCCTGCAGCAGCACTTGGCGATGCAAAGCGTGGGGCTGTGCTCTCCAAGGGGATGCTCGGCACTCCTCGCCACCCCCAGCCCTGCCCTGTGCCTCCCCCCACAGCCCTGGCTCCAGACCTGCTGCTTCCCAGCAGGGAAGGCTGCGGGCTGTGCCGAGCGCAGGCGTCTCTTTGCGCAATCCCCTTCTGCATCAGGGCACACAGGAAGGTGGCTGTGGTTCCTTGACATTTGGGGGGCTCTTTGGTCCCTCCTGGAGGACACACAGCTCCCGGTGTGCCACTTCCAGGGGCAGAGCTGCAGAAATTGCATTAACATTAAAGTGCAGCTTGCGCTGCCTGGCAGGCGTGGAGCAGCCTCTGTTCCCACGGACTCATTTACCTGCTTGGAAGTGGAAAGTGTTCAGTACCTGGCGGGCTCTGCTGAGCTAATTAATTTATTTAATAACAATTCTTAGCTGCTCTCCAGGCCTACCTGCTTTGCATCCCAAAGGATGATGATTTTTTTTTTTTTCAGAAATTCCCAATGGAGATGTGCCTGGTTTATTTATATAGGTAGATATTATTTTTGTTGTTGTTGTTCTCCATTTGAACAGCATGTTGCACAACAGGGCTCTGGCTCTGTACCCCTGCTCTAACATGCTGTTGTCATATACATAAACACTGCCACCTCTCTGGGGACACTGCTCTGAGTATGCTGTGGGCTCTGCGCTCTGGGACAAAAGGTCCCAGGGCTCCGTGAACCAGAGGGGCTGCAGCTCGCTCTAATGATCCAGTCTAATTAACCTGGAATCTTCAGAGGACTGCAGTCACTAGAGGGAGACAGGGAAAGCCCTCTGCTGGTCTGGGTGTGGGTGGTTCATGGTGCCCTGTTTCCCTTCCTCTGCAGTCCCACGGAGGAAATCCGGCTGGCTCAGAGGGATGCAGGAGGATGCAGCTTTCCATCATGACCTGTCAACTCAGCATTGCTGCTCTCAGCCAACACCCTTCCCTTGGAAGTAGGGATGAGGCTGTGCCCTGGACTAGGGACGTGCATTTCCTAGCAGGAATTAGGGACCTTGCTGGGAATATCTGCCCATTTTCCTGCTGCCCTTGGCAAGGCTGTTAGGACAATTGACTCGAGGGAGTTTGTGTTGTTTCAACACAACATGGAAATGCTGATCAAGGCTGCCTTGCCTTGAGGGACAGGCAAGAAAACATGGGTGTGGGAAAAAGCCTGTTACCCTGTAGGGCAGGCACAGGGCATGCCACTGGAATTACCCAAAGCAGTGCCTGTGGAGGCTGCTGGGTGCTGGGGACATTGGCTCACTGCTGGGGCACAGGTGCAGGTCTTGCTGCCCCAAGAGGGGGAGGGAGGAGAGGGACAATGTCCCGTGTGTTGGTTTTCCCAGAGCCTGGCAGTGCCACTGTCTGGCATGAGAGTCTGACTCCATGGCAGAGTTCAGCAAGGTGCGCCTGGCACCACCCAGCCCAAACCTTAGGTGACCACCCCATTCACGTCGGGACTTACGTGGCTAGATCCTGTCCTGAAGCAAAGAGGAAAACTCCCAGCACCGTGGCTGCTTGAGGATCTTTTCCACTTGAGCTCAGACAGGGTTGGGATGCAGAAGGCATGGATGAGGAGCTCGGGGTGGGCTCGCTCACCCTGCCCCATTCCCTGAGCCCTCTCACAAGTTTGTTCTCCTCCTCGCCCTGACACAGACCTGGGTGTTTCCGTGCCTCCCACCCCCGGTTTATGCCCCGGCGGGCTGCTGTCCTCCCCCGTTCCCCACTCCTACCCCAAATGACATTTTTCTCTGCTGGTGAGTCACGTTGTACTGTTGCAATACTCACCTGGCCACGACCTCAGCAGGAGCCCTGTCCCTGCATGCAGGAGCTCACTGGGGCGCAGTGATTCAGCTGGGATCAGAGGCCTTGCACCTCTCCCCTGTGCCCAGCTGTGTGTATCCAAGAAAGCATTTCTGCCTGCTGGGGAGTGAATCACCCAGGAGTGGCTTACCCAGCCCTGCCTGCTGTGAGCAGGAAGGGGAATGGGAGGAGAGGAGAAGGGGAATATGGCTGGGGACTCACTGGCAGGACAGCCTGCCTGCTGTGCTTGGGACTGGGGCTGCTTTGCAATGCATCACGCAGGTTTTGGGGTGCAGAGGAAGAAGAATCAAGTGGGGATGGGGCGCCTGTACACTGCTTGGGGATGGCTGCTCTTGTACAGCCTTGCAGGGCATGCTGGTGGCTGTCAGCCCTGGAGCAGAGAGCAGCCCAGCCTGCCCTGTGCTGCTACATGGGCTGCAGCTTGTCTCCAGCCCCGTGGCTCATCCTCTGCTGGTGCTTCAGGCAAGCTGGGACTCCGCAGAGGGAATGTCTCTGTGTCATGCACTGAGCTGATGCTGGGCTGATCTCTCTGCCCATTCCCACAGCCTCTCACTGGAGCTGGAGGCTGGGGATTTTCCAGGTGGGAAGCTGGTACGGGGCCTGCCTGCCCAGCTGTTATCTCCCACAGGCAGTGGGTGGCATTTTGTGTGGATGGAACAAACTCTCCTTGTGTTCTTTCTGTTGTGCTATTTCATTTGCTGTGGTCTGCATTTGCTGTCCACTGGCCCAGAGCAGTTAAAAGCATCTAACTTAAGAACTACTACAATAAAAACAACTTGTGGCAATGACACCAGTTTTAAAAGAAAGCCACTTGGTGAGTCTTCCTCTTTGACCTGTCTGCTTTTGGTGCACTCTGTAGCATGATGAGCATTAGTCACTTGGAGCAAAATCCTCTTTACACTACCAGGTCCTGGGAGGAGGCAGTTAGGAGCTGAGGGTAAGGCTGCTGTGGGCTCCCCAGAAAGCTGATGTGATGGGTAAGTCTAGTGAGCATCTGTTTAGATGGGATTAGCAAAAATATGTCCCTAACAGGTCAAAGCAACCCTGTGACCAGTCACTGAAAAGACTGCTGCACTCAGAAAGGGCAGGACCAGGTGTTGGGCACCACAGACATCCTGCCTGGTGTTCCCCCTGTATGGAGCTGCTCTGTGACTCTGGCTTGAGTTTTCTGGTGAGAATATTGGCCAGGATTATTGGGTGTTGCTGCTAGCTCCATTCAGTTTACCAAGGAGTGATCTGGACAGCAGCAAAGCTGTGTCTGACGGGGAAACAAGTCCCTGAAGGACAGCATGGATGCCCTCACTTGTATCTCCCCATCCTGCATCACATCAGACTCTGCTCGTCGCCTTCATTCTCAAGATGCATCCTGGCTTATCCCACCCGTCCATGTGTCCCTTATTTGATACCAAGTGATGGGGTTGTTCCCTCCTGGTCTTGGGCAGAAGGGAACCTCACCCTGGTGGTGTCACCATCCTTGAGGCACTTTCTTGATGCTGTTGCTGCTGGCAGAGATGTGCACATGCACACAGCTGGTGCTGAGGCATCCCGGGACAAGGGCTGTGAGGTGCTCTGGTAATTCACACAATCAATAACTGCAGGGGATGAATGTCAGATACACATCTCTGGGGCAAGGTGAGGGACCTGCAGCTCATGTAGTCCTGGCACAGGAATCGAGAATAAAATTGCAGCCCCTGAAAGTTCATTGATAAGCCTGACAGTGATAGGTGTGGGGAGGCAGTTTCTTGCAGAGTGCTGACTATAAACATGGCCATTAATATTATTCTGAGAGGACCTGGTTCATGATTTATTAGACCTGTGTGGGACAGGCCCATAGAAGGAATATGGAATAAATCAGGTGAAAACCAGAGCTGGTTCCACCCCTGCTACTGCAGTGAGGGTGGTGGGAGCATGGCAGCCTGTGGGGAGGCTTCCCAAGAACACTCCAGAGCACTGGCCAGGATGGGTCTGAGGTTTGTTCATGGGACCTGGGGTTAGGAGAGGAAGTGAGCAGGAGGCTGGGAGGTGAGTGGTGGGGAGCTTGGTCCTTCACAGGCCCCAAAATGTCTGGGCTACAGCAGTGTGCAACTTGGTGCCCCACACCGCCGATGGAGAAAGGAGGGTGGGAGGGAGGCATGTTGCTACAGTTCTGCCATTACCACATCCAAAATTATCGTTCATATAAACAAGGCGAGCAAGAATCAAACCTCAGAACAAACCAGAACTCGTCTGGGGGGAGCGGGAAAAGGCAGGAGCCACAGGGAGGGGGAGTGGGAGGTGGGCTCCGGTAGCTGGCACTGCGGTTCAGCCCATCTCACCCGGCCGTGCTGCTGGACACTCACAGCAATCTCACTCCCCTTGTGGCTGAATTTGCCCCGGTGCAGGTTGGAAGGGGAAGATGTGGAGGTGAAGGAGCAGGGGTACCTGGGGAGCAGCTCTGCTGTGCTGATGCAGGAACTTCTCCCTAGCCCCGGGCCAGTATCCAGCAGCAATTATCTCCGGTGGGTGGCACCCAGAGCGAAGCTCTGCCTGGGTTTTATTTCCCGGCCATCTATCGAGCTGCCTGGAGGAAGCTCTGCTGTAAAACCTGCGTCCCTCTCCTCACAATGAGGGTTGTGCCTGGCTGCCTTGTACTCGGATGAATAACAGCAAATGGGCTCTGTGGAGGGCACTGGGCAGCAAAGGGACCGTCTGCCAGGGCACCAGAGCACCCCAGGCTGACGTTTAAAGCCTAGGCTGGTGTGTTGGTATAAATCATCTTCCCGTTCACCATCCCCACCTCTCCGGACTCTGGTGCACCCCTTGTCTGCATGGTTCTGTAGGGAGGTTTTTGCTGCATGGAGCCCAGTGCTTCCCTAAAAAGTGAATGTTGTGTGCTACCACTTCCCCTTGGGGCTGAGGGTGGAGATTTGCCGCCCTGAGTTTTAGGAGAGGTCATCAGTTATTAAGTGGCTTCTCTTAGAGAATTCTTAGGGAATTAACCTAAGGGTTCATACACCAGGCTCTGGAGGGGGTGTCTGTGCTTCAGGTGGCTGAGCTGACCACTGGAGTCATTCTGCCTTCTGAGGGGCTCTCCCTAGTGTCTGGAGAGCATCTCACTTCAGTTGCATTTTCTTGCTGCTAGGGGGTTTTATTTAATACAAAATAATTAATCTGCAGGGGAACGGCTTGAACATCCTTGGTATCAAATCAGAGGGGTAAAGCCCCTGAAATAAGGAATTTGAAGCACCAGGAGACCAGGAATTGAGAAATAACCAGTTCCTTGCCTGATCCTGGGAAACACAGCCTTCTGGTGAGCTTCAGCACAAGTGTTACAGAGATGTAGGCAGGCAGATGAGTGGTTGAGATCTAATAAATATTGGCATGGCTTGCTGTGTGTGTACAAAGGATGACTGTGAGCAGCTTAAATGTGATTGTTGGGCAATAGTTTGCTGTTATGCAAATCACACCAGTGTTGCACAGCCAGGGAGAGTAATTCTTCAGGTGTCCTGGTGCCTCAGCTGGAGCTCTGCTTGGCTGAGATTGGCTTGAACAGAGCTGTAGGGGCATGATGAAGGGCACAGTGTGCTCCTTAATGTCTTGTTCTGGGCTCAGAGGACAGATCCTGCTCCCTCTGTTTTGCTCTGTTTCCGCTAAATACACACAGCTGGTTGAAGTGCTTCTCTCCCTGTCCATCTGCCACCCCTTGTTCCTTCATTTAATGTTGTTTGAAGGTGGCAAAGGCACAGGAGCTGTGGCTCTTTCACAGAGCCACTCCAGACACACATCTGCTCTCAGATAAGCTTGGGGCCAAGCTGGGGGTTACACCCAGTTTTAAGTCTGGAGAACTTCATACTTGCAGCCCCAGGGTGTGAGGAGCCCAGGCTGGCTGCAGCTGGGAACACACCCCTGCATGTCGATGCACTTCGCCTCTTCTGCTCATGCTGCTGCTGGGGAGTGTGGCACTGGGAGGTGCTCAGGTGTGGATCAGCACTGGCTGATCCTCAGCCAGGCCCAGATTGCTATTAATATGCTCTTAATGCTCCTTAAGCTGGTTATAGAGGAAATTCTGCTTTAGACACTACCGTGTGCTCCCTTCCAGTCCTTAGCACAGCTTGGGGTATTTCAGCAACATGCAGGATTCCTAAATGAATAGAAAATTGCTGGGCATTGCTTTGTTAGGCACTTGGAAATGATTTCCTTCTGCAAAAGCAGCATGTTGTGTTAATGGGACAAATTATAAAGGGATTAGGAGGGAATGTACCTCTGCAGCAGACAGGAAAGGGCAGAGCAGTACAGGAAAATGCAGTGGAGTTGGACTCTGTGGGCACCTGTGGAAGCTCCTTGGGCTGGGTACAGGGAGACATGGGGCATGCAGAGCTAGAAGGGGGAGAGCCAAGCCCCCTGAGTGTGCACAGTTTTCTCTGTGCCCTCAGGAGCCCATCCCATCCCAGATCAGATCAGCCTTTGCAGCTCCTGCACCAAGGA
This sequence comes from Lanius collurio, assembly GCA_020086605.1. Classification (NCBI taxonomy): domain Eukaryota; kingdom Metazoa; phylum Chordata; class Aves; order Passeriformes; family Laniidae; genus Lanius; species Lanius collurio. The sequence continues at coordinate 6,248,360 of JACBWW010000029.1, read as the reverse complement.
CCTGTCAGCTATCAGCGGTTGTGACTGAATTCTCAGGGCAGGGGAAGAGCCATCAGCTGACCACTTGTTCTGACTGAACTCCTGAGGGTCGTGATTCAGGGTGGCTTCAAAGCATTGAATTCAAGGGGTTTAAGGTGCACAGGAACTGCCTGCTGGGCTGTGCTCTCCTCAGGGGAGATGCATTTCAGGGGTGAAGCAGGTGCTCGGTGACTGTGCTGGGCATGTGCTGTGTCTCTGGCTGAGTCCTGGGAAGCAGAACATCCAGCAGCATAAGTGCCAAGGCTGGTATAAAGTGAGGGGCAGGTCCTAGTTCACAAAACACATGCCTTGAGCCAAAGCTTGCAGTGCTCCTGGAGAGTGGGGCAGGCCAGGAGGCTTCCTGTGGCAGCTGGTGTGCCTGCTGGCCAGGCTGGCTCCAAATGTGGCCCAGTGTGTCCAGCAGAGAGTGTGTGCATGGACATGAGCCCCACAGTGCACAGCAGGGACATTTGCTTCCTGGCTGCAAGATTTGACATTCTTCTGCTCTTTGTTTTCTGGCAGAACAGGAGAGAATGTGGATCCTCACGAGTTCTAGGATCTCTGATTTATCTCCTTCCTCTTGATACCTGAAATCACTAAAGATGGGGAACAGAAAGCCTGGCTGCCAGCAGCACTGAAAGGGCCCTCTATATTACCCTGTGGTTTATAATTTCCAAAGTGCTTCTGTCCAAAATTACCAGAGGGCAGAATGGCTGTAGGGAATGTGGAAGCAACAACAGCATGGGCACAGCTTGCTCTTGTTTATACAGGAATGGACCAGTGGGAACATGGGCTTTCAGCAGGCATGTGAGTGCCAGATGGACAAATACCCTGGGAGCTCCTCACCTGGCCAAAGTCTTTTTCTGCGGTGGATTTGTGTGTGTATGGACTGCGTACACCAAGGGTAAAGGCAAAGTGACCACAGGTTGTGGTGTTACACAGAGGAGTCAACCTTCCTGAGTGTGCTTTTATTCTTAAATAGACATGTGGACCTGTGTGGGGCTCATGAGACAGTAAACTGAAGGTGAGGGAGACTCTGTTCTCTGCCAGGGCCTTTGATGAGAGCCAACTCTGAAGGCAGAGTTAATTCCAAGGGAAAGAACACAGACATTTGGGTGTTTTTAGGATCAAGGGATTGCCTTCAAAGCTGGTTGGGCATCTTAGGCTAACCTAAGGTAGGTGTTGTAAATAAAATAAGTGACCTGGAAAAGACACCAGGTCTTCTTCACATCTCTGCTTTCTCTTTTGCTGGGCAGCTGGGATGCAGAGGCTGGGGCAGGTTGGTGCTGATCCAAGGATATGACACCAGCAGTGGAGAAAACCATGCCAAAGTTGTGCATGTGCAGAAATGAGTGGTTTTAGGGACATAGAATAAATACATAGCACACACATGTGTCAAAACATCTCTGTAAGTTGCAAAAGCAGGCGTTGATGCAGAATATATTTATGTGGAAATACATCTGGAGGTAGTAAACAGCAGTTTATGCTCCTCTCCATGTATGTGCACAGATGCCTTTCATGGCATAACATGAACATGACTGAAGGGGAGGCCTGTTAATCAAGATGAGAAAAGATAAGGAAGAACATAAAAGGCAGAGATTACACATTCTTGTAAAGCCTTCAAAGATGAATTCATGCACTGGTATACAAATATGCAGGGTGGGGGGAAGAGATGTACCCAAACACATCAACAGGGAATTATACCCACGGAGAGATGAGCAGTCCCCCTCTCTTTTTGGATGTATGTTTAATACCTTTGTGATGATAATTAAAGACCCTGTTTGGGTGTTGCATCTTGTGATTTACTGCGGTCTTATAAATCTTTCAGCAATTTGAAATCTGCAGGGAACAAAGGCACTGCAAAGGTTTGGAAAAGAAACAAAGAGAAGGAGCTGCACCACGCTCAGCAGAGGGTACCCTGAGCTATCTGGAAAGAGTGGCTGATAGGCAGGGAGGATAGGAGGTCCCACAGGACCCTTCCAGGCCAGGAAACCAAAACCTGTTGCCTGGGGACCCCGATTCTTCCCACCAAAGGGAGGCACCCATCCAAAGTACCTCTCCCTCTGGCTGGCTCTTACACCCATGGAAGGGGATCGGGTCAGGCTGATTTCCCTCCAAGAGGGCAGAACCTCTTCTGGTGGCTCCGTGCCCTCCTAAAGAGTTTGAAGATGGGAGGGCTGAAGGTGGGCATGGAAAGCCACGTGTGGGGTAGGCAGTGCTGTGGAAGCTGTGGGTGGAGGTGGGCAGAGAGTGCACGTGGGAGCAGATGGAAGGGGCATGGAGGTGGTTTTGGGGAACTGGGGAGGGAAATGGAACCAGTGAGGGATGTGCTGGTGAGTGACAGAAATGGAGCAGAAATAATTAGATGAGATGTGTGAAATGAGTGGCTGTGGCAAGAGACACTGGAATGCAGAGTTAAGATGGTGGATGTGGTAGAGTCTGGAAGGAAGAGTCAGAGGTCTGGAGGACTGTATGGAGTCACAAGAGGAGGGGAAGAAAGATGTCACAGGGGTACAGAGAACAAAGATCCTCTCTAAGAGGATGGACATATGTGAGAGGCAGGTGGGCCAGGAGGGCTCCACTGCACCACAGAGCATCCCTGTGCAGATAGGGAGGGACCTTGGGGAGGGATCTCTTCCCATCCAGTCTGAGCCTCTGACCCTCTGGCAGTGGGGGCACTGCAGCGGGGGTCTGTGGACATGCACAAACCTCATCTCTTCCCTGCCCTGTCCACAACCTTGGCAGGGTGCTCTGTCTCATTGCTTCCAGGAGGTGAGCAGGCTGTGTCAGCCCCCAAAGCCTGAGGGCTCTGTCTGAAGGGGAGCTGTGGCTGCAGCGTGATGGATGGAGGCTGGGTGACCATCGGAGGAGCTGGATGGCTCCTGTGTTTCACAGACAGAACCTTTCTGGAAAACACAGCTGGGAGGCAGACAGGAAAGGACTTAGAGGCAGGAGGGGGATCAGGTGAGAAATTAAATCAGGTGCTGATCAGTCATGGCAGTGCTGGCCTCCTCCCAGGGGGCTGAGAAGGGACATCTTGAGGACTTCAGCAGAGTCATGGTGCCCCATCATGGTGCCATTGGTTTGCTGCTGCCTGGGCCTGCTAAGGAAGTGGCACAATGGAGGAAAGAAGGGGTGACTGGTGATGCCATATTGATTTTTTGCCTTTTCCTGTTTATATATTCTCTGTATTCTTTACACAAGAATTTGTAGCTCTGTAGTCTATTAATGTAGCTTAGCTTCAGTATTTTCCTAGGCAGAAAGATAAAACACATTCTAAAGCCCCAATCTTTCTAGGAACCAAGGCTGAAAAACAGCTCTTTGAGACACATTTTCATCAGCAAAGTTTAGTCCCATCTGAGGGGGGAAGATTTTGAAGGGGCTTGGACTGGGGTGGGGGGAAATTACCTCACCTCTCATGTCTCTAATTGGTGATTTTTGTCAATTACGCTAATTTGCTAAACTTATAACACTGTATTCACCCTGTGGGGTGGGCTTTTGTGGACGTTTTCCATACCTGCCCCTGCAGACCTCCGATAAAACCCAACCTTTGCATTACCTCCTATACTAATAACTATCTCAAAAGTGTGTTGTTCCTTTTAAGGCATCACTGGGACAACACTTGGAGTGCAGAGCAGCCCCCAGCTCTGTGGCCGATGGCCAGGCTGCCCTGGCAGCACGAGGGAAGGGAAATGGGGAAGGGACAGTGCAGGGATACATGATCTGCCTCTGGCCCAGCAGCATCTACCACCCCACATGTGCCAACCCAGCCCTTATCAGACTGCTTGCTTCTGCCACCTTCTTTGGGGTTTGTTTTGCTACTCTCACACTGAACTTGTTTTCTTCTACTTTTTGCCCGGCTTGCCTGACGTCCAGTTGGTGTTTGGTGGCAGAGTGGCTCTGGTAGCAGTCACAGCCATGACAGCAGTCCTGATTATTTCTGCTAAGAAATCAAAGCTGAAGAATGTGGAGGTGGAGGTGTTGGTGGGACTGAGGGGTGGAGAGGCATGACAGACCATCTGCAGAGAGCATGGGGTGGTCTGTGCAGCTGACAGTGACAGTGAACACCATGACTTGCCTGGTGGAGATGGTGATTTCTGGCTTCTTTTCTAGGATGAGATCATTCATTGGATTCCCACCAAAAAATCAGCACTCCCTCCCGCAAACAGTTCAACCCTGCTGAGGGCATCTGTGCTGATTATTGCTGTAGGTGAGTCTCCAAGAATGCCGAGGGGCTGATTCTTCAGAGGATCGAAGCCTGGCCACGTGTGGGTGGATGAGAAAGTAAATAAAAGGATGAAGAACTTGGTCAATCAATGCCTCCCAGTGCTGGAATCACATTTATCATCAGAGTCAGGAGAAATGGGAGGCACTGGAAGTGAGCAAAGCTGGAAGTGTGTAGAAGTCAGTGGAGGCTTTTGGTGTATTTTTTTCAATGATCACCTGTGTGATCATCATTTCACTGCTCCCAAAGCAGCACATGGCTTAATTCTGAGTTCTGCAAGGAAGAAAAAGGTTGTTACCAGGCTACTTCTGATACCCTAAATAATCTACAAGAAATACAACCATCACTTCTTCCGCAATGCAGGGTCAATTAAAAGCACTCAGATAAGAGCTGAACCCCACAGCAAATCCCATTCCTGGGGTACCTGCATATGAACAAACTTGCCTGGAAAGTTGACACCCTTCTATTTGTGCTCATGTTTTTCAACTTGCTCCTCTGCAGGTCTGTAGGCAGAGGTCACAGGCAGGGTCCTGGTAGGAAAACGTGCTGAGAGATCAGTGCCTCCTCCTTCCCAGCACCTGGGGCTGAGAGGGGAAGGAGAGACTGACAGGGCCAGGAGAATGAACCCCTGTGGGTGAGTAATGGGCTTGCCAAGGAGGTGGGGAGCAGAGCCTCCTGTTTAGCTCTGGGGGAAGGTTGACTTCACTCCAGAGAGATGGGGGTAGTGCTGGGGTGGTTGCTGGCTGTGGCACGTCTCTGGTGATTTAGATCTGAAGATATGTAGGAGGTTTCTCTGGCTCCCGGAAACCCCAGCACAGAGAGGCAGAAAATCCCTTCCAGCATTTCCTGGGAAGTCTGGTTTGGTTCTGGAGAAGGCAGGCTGGAAGGTGGGCAGGACAAAGGGGTACTCAGAGAAGCTCAGAGAAACTCTCCAGTTGTGTGTGGGGACCAGTTTGGGAGCATCTGTGTCCCCAAGGAGGTGGCTTGGCAGGGTGGGACGGAGGCAGGGAGAGGGTGTGCAGAGATGGACACGGGGTTTGGCTGGCAGCAGGGCTTGAATGGATGGCTCCCAGACAGAGGCACCCACAGAGTTGTCTGGGATTAACAAGCCCCACTCCTGTTCTCTGTTGGGCTGGGAAGAGCCAGAAGCACCTGGACTCAGCTCGACTCAACTCATTGAGATGGCAGGAGCTGTGCAAGGATGAGCTGAGCCCAGGAAGAAGCAAGAGAGGGAACAGAACATGCAAGAAGAAGTAGGAACTTGTCAGATAACCCAAGAACCTCTGTTTGTGAGTGGGTGTGCACATGTGTGTGTGAAGCACAGGTCTGCCATGTGGTCTCAGTTTTGTCTGCTTGGAAGGGGAAGATTTTTTCTCTCCCACCTGGATGGAAAGAGGAAACATTTGCAAAGAAGTAGGGATGCCAAGGCAGGTTCATTCACTCTCTTTGCAGATCCTTTGGCACCCTCACAGAAGGAACCTTTTGCAGCAGGGGGCATGTCTCAACCCCGTCTTGTTTCCTCTGTCCCTGTGGCTGCCAAGCAGAGCCGATTCCATCCCTCGCTGGCTCCTCCCTGGGTCCATTCACAAGCCTTCCCAGACAGGGCTGGATCAGGAAGCCAGGCTTCTCCCAGCTTTGGCACTCCAAGGCTGGCCTTTCCCCAGCAATTCAATCATTCCTTCTCTCCCAAAAGGAACGTGCCCCAACACCTTTACCTTGAACCGAGTTGCATTCAGGAACCTGGGTTTGCCCACACATGTTAAAGGTACGGCTGGAGGCGAGAAGCAGGGAAGCCAGCCACAGCTTCAGCGTGGAGGAGAAGGGCAGCCCTCAGCAGAGCCCCGAGGTTGGGGCTGTGGAAGGGGGGCTGGCTGCCAGAGCAGCAAGGTGTGCCCCGACATCCCAGCCCAGCTCCTTTCTTTGGAGCTCCTCCTCAGCTGACATTTGGCTTTTCAAGCCAGAATTGAGCATCCTTGGGGAGACAAGCCATTCACAGTAGGAGGGCTGGGTCTGCCAGGGGGTCATTGCTGTGGCACTGCAGCTGCATGGTGGGGATGGGGTCTGGAGACGGCGGGAGAAGGGATGGACACAGTGGTGTGGGAGCACCAGGCTGAGCCCAGCAGGGCTGAGGGCTGCAGACACTGCTTGGCTCCCACCCATGTTCTCTTCCCTGGAGGGCTGCCCATGTGGGCAGCACAGGCAGGAGTTTGCAGGTGTGAGCTCTATCTGCAGCACTTTCATCCCTACCAGTTTTTAGGCAGAGGCAGCCAAGGAGGGAGGATGGTCTTCTCCTCCCATCCTCTTTTGCTCTTTGCATACAGAGGGGGAAATTCATGCTCATTCCAGTCCATCCACAACACCAAGATCTCCAGGGGAAATGAGTTTCCATGGCCAGGGGTTGAAGTTTGCCAGCACTGGCTTGAGAACATCTTCATGCACAGGCCCTGTGTTATGGTTAACGTGCAGGGAATATGGGCATCTGCCTCTGAAGAGGAGCAAACCTTTGGAGCCCTCCAGATTTCCCCTCTGATTATTACAGCATGTTTCTTCCTGCCACAGGTAGTTCATCTGATGCCAGCTGCCAGGCAAAGGAGAAGGATGCAAACAAGACTTGTTAAGTAAAATACTCCAGGATGAGCAAGCTGTAAAGGAAAAGGAAATTATTCCTGTGGAGAAGGATAAAGGCTCACTAAACAGATGGCATGTGGGCAGTGCTCAGAGTAGGGAATGGCTCTTTGAAGGGTGTGAAAATCCACACCAGAGCTAAAACCTGGAGCTGGCTCACAAGTGGTGGGGGAATCATCTGATGGTAGATAAGGTAACGTTTTCATTAAGGACAGTGTGACCAGGAGGAAACAACAGGAATCCTGCTGCATGAATCGTGCTGCTCAAGCTCAAGCAGCCAGGGCATGATTGAAGGTGAGGTTACAGCAGAAGAGCAGCAGGACTGGGTCAGACCAAAGGTCTGCCCTGACTCATCTCTGCACTCAATAGCAGATGCTTCAGGGAAAAGGAGCACAGCAAACAAGTGGTGATACTTGACCCAGATATTAACCCAGCTTCCAGACTGCATCCAGTTCAGGCACTTGCAAGCCAAAGCAGCTCTTCTGGGGACATTAGTGTTGGTGGAGAAAGAGCCTCCAGTTTCCAGGAGATCCCTCATTTCATGGGAAGGAAATGCATCATGTGGCTGGTCAGCACTGGATGCTCAGTGTAGGAGTCCTGTGGTGGTTTGACACTGCTTGTGGCTGTGAAAAGCCCTGTGAGTGTCAGGTACAGCCCCAGCCACCAGGAACTGTCCTGCCAGGCATGGTTGTGGTGCCATGACTGCCCTGGGCAGCCGCAGACAGTCACCATCCAGCTGCGGTCAGGCTTGGCTTTGTGCATGGAGAATTTCGGCCCTGGAGCTGATGCCAGCAGAGTCTCCAAAACCCAGGCAGTAAAGGTGATCAGTGAGGTGTTTGGACAAGAAATAACAAGAGACTTGTACAGTCTCTTGAGTCCAAATGGAGCTGCAATCAAAAGGAATATGAAATTAAGAAAAATGTAGGGAATGCACATAAAAATGTGTCCTGGGGCGAGTTGTTTCCCAAGAATCACAGAATCAGTGTTTCTTTGATTAGGAGCATAATACTGAGCCTGACAAAAAATGGGCTCAATTGGGAAATGGCCCTGGTTTATGTGGTAGGACATAAAATAGAAAGTAATGGAAGTTCTCCATGGACACTGCAGAAACTGGATAAAACCTGACACAAATAATTACTTACCGTGCAATTAACTTGGCACCAGAGCATCAGACTGAGCCCAGCTCCTGTTAGAATTCAGCATCACTGTGCAGTGAAATACTTGTCTGTCTGTCTGCATCCTTTCTCTGTCCTCAGGCCACCCGGAGGAATGTCATGGCTGTGGTTTTATGCCCCATCAAATCAAGTTAAAACCAGCCAGTAGGTTCAAAAATTAGAGGGAAAGGTACTGAGAAAGACAGACCGAGCTGCAAAACACAAAGCCTGGGATCATATGAGCCATGAGTCCTTAAGAGTGAAAAATGATCTGTGCTCCAGAAGGGCTGGGGTGGGCCCCTCTGGGTGAGGTGGGGTAGTGTCATGAATGAGTGGCTTAGGTCACCTGAAGAGTCACTGGCAAGGGTATCAGCAAAAGAAAGTTTTAATGTAAGTCTGTGAAAGTGCAGCTTAACAGAGTTCAATGGCAACATCCACTCTGTCACCTCCTGCATGGATGAAGCACACAGAGGGAAAGTATCAGAATCGTCTTAGAAGGATTTGCATGGAGGCCACAGGTACAAAAGGATGTGAGTGCAGAGGGTTAAGGAAGAGCCTCCCATTGAGTCATGAGGTTCAGAGTGGACCCCCTGACCAAACTTAGCCTCAGACTTGATCAACTGCTTTATATCTAAAGGATTTAGCAAACGGGATGGGACGGGACGGGATGGGATGGGATGGGATGGGATGGGATGGGATGGGATGGGATGGGATGGGATGGGATGGGACAGGACGGGATGGGATGAGATGGGATGGGATGGAATGGGACGGGACGGGACGGGACGGGACGGGACGGGATGGGATGGGACGGGACGGGACGGGACGGGGATGGGAAGGGATGGGACGGGACGGGACGGGACGGGATGGAATGGGACGGGACGGGACGGGACGGGACGGGACGGGACGGGATAGGATGGGACGGGACGGGACGGGACGGGACGGGACGGGAAGGGACGGGACGGGACGGGATAGGATGGGACGGTACGGGACGGGAAGGGACGGGATGGGACGGGGATGGGACGGGGATGGGATGGCATGGGACAGGACGGGACAGGACGGGACGGGACGGGACGGGATGGGATGAGATGGGATGGGATGGAATGGGACGGGACGGGACGGGACGGGACGGGACGGGATGGGATGGGACGGGACGGGACGGGAAGGGACGGGACGGGACGGGTGCAATCGAGCGAATG